>CAUYON010197573.1:0-37635 GCA_963573935.1 Arctocebus calabarensis
GTCCCAGCTACTCAGGAGGCTGAGGCAAGAGAATTGCTTAAGCCCAAGAGCTGGAGGTTGCTGTGAGCAGTGTGACGCCACGGCACTCTACCCAGGGCGATAAAGTGAGACTCTGTCTCTACAAAAAAAAAAAAAAAAAAACTCTGTTGCTAAAAATAAATAAATTAATTAAATAATTGAGTTCTCCTCAAACTCAGTTTATTGATTAAATCAATCATGAGTGCTTAAGAATTATGACTTATGATAACCATGGATTATTTCTAAGAGATGTCACTTCGTTTATTTGTCATGTTCTAAAAAAAATTGGGATAAAAGCCTACATAAAAATTCACTTAAAAATAACAAACGTGTCCCTCTTGCTATCCCAAAAGCCAAAAACACAAGGATCAATGCCTTTGATAAATAAGAATCCACTGAAATGTCTGTAAAGCATGCAAAATCATACCTTTACAGAAAGAAAACTAGAGGATTAAACTCTCTGCTATAGCTAGTTTTCTCTATTAAGTAAATGTAAGCTTAACTTACTTTACTAAGACCAACATTGTGGTATTTCTTTTCCATTATCTTCTTCACTGGTTCTTCTTCCTTAAAGGTAATAAAGCAGAATCCACGCCTCTTATTGGTCTTATTGTCCATGGGGAGCTCTATGGATTCCACCTAGTAACAAAAAACAAGTTTTAATACGGTAGCTGCTAATTTGCATTTTAGCAATATTAAAAGCACATCTAGGGGGAAAAATGCATTATTTTTGGCCCTGAAGCTCTATTCAGCTATGTCTCTCCTTATTTGTTCCAGTTCTTTTAAAGGAGTTCTTCAAATGAGAACATCCATTCCATCTAAAGCCTTCACAACTGTTTACAAAAAATTAGCTTCACCAAGTAGTGACACACTCTACCTAACCCAAGGGTCACAAAGTCAAACGCCCACAAGGAATGAGAAAATACCCAATTTTAAGACGAACCAGAACTGAAATGTCTACATTTGGGAGAAAATGGGAGACTGAGGAAGAACTACTACAAACTAAATGTACATGCCCAGCTCAATCTTAAGAGATGCTGCCATTCAGGAAGGCACTGGCAGTTCCAACGTTCAACTGCTCTTGCAAATATTTAAGAAAAGTCAGATATTCAGATTTTGTGGACAATTCTGGGCATCTCAATTCCTAAATACTACCATGTATTTTCAAGACGTGTGCAGGCAGTACCTAGGCCCAATGTCACAAACTTCTCCACTTAAGTTTTAAACCCTAATTCATAAAAGAAGTCTATCTATTTTACTAATTAGTCTATAACTAGTTTTATTGAATTTGCACTTAAATGTGTTTAAATATGAAAGAAAGGTAATACACTCCCCCCTCCCTTTTTAAAGCTGACCCAGGTTGTGTTCGAACCCGCCAGTCTCAGCATATGTGGCTAGCACTGTAACCACTGTGCTATGAGCGCCGAGTTTTTTGAAAGCTGTCACCCTAGGTTGAGTGCTGTGGCATCACAGCTCGCAACAACTTCCAACTCTTGGGCTCAAGCGATCCTCTTGCCTCAGTTTTCTTTTCTTTTAAGACAGAGTCTCGCTTGGTTGCTCTGCATAGAGTGCATGGCGTCACAGCTCGCAGCAACCTCAAACTCTTGGGCTTAAGCAATTCTCTTGCCTCAGCTTCTCAAGTAGCTGGGACTACAGGCACCCGCAAAGCCCAGCCTTTTTTTCTTGTTGTTGTCACTATTGTTTAGCAGGCACAGGCCTGGTGCAAACCCTACATATGTGGCCAGCACCATAACTACTGCACTATGGGCCGGGCCAGTTTCTATTTTTAGTAGAGAAATGGTCTCTACTAAAGGTTGGTCTCAAAACTCGTGAGCTCAAGCAATAAACCTGCCTGAGCCTCCCAGAGTGCTAGGAATACAGGCATGAGCCACCTCGCCTGGCCTCCCTATTCTTAATTTATTTCTTTCCTCTTCTAAACCTGAACGGTTTTCTATTCTGGATTTCTTCCTTATATCGTCAGAACTCTTATTGCTTCTACTAATTTGATAAATTTCTTAAGCTAAGAATGCCTGTTTTATTACATCCTCATGTACTCTGCACCAAGCATATCTCGCATGTGGTAGATACTAGGAAAATGAGTGGAAAAATGCAATCTCTTCATCTTGAAAGATCTTCTAATGAAGAATTTACAATAATACCTTCATTCCAAAACAAATCATATAATCTGCCCTAACAGTTTTGAAAAAAACCAGTAACTTTGCATCCACTTAATGTGACAACTACCTTCCCACTAATTTTGACATAATAAACTGGGTCAAAACATTTATAACATACCTCACCAAAACCACCAAAGTACTCCCTTATTTTCTCTTCAGGTGTATCTGGAGAAAGGCCACCAACAAAAATTTTTTTAACCGGCTCTTTTGTTTTCATTGCTTTGGCCCTTTTAGGATCAATCACCTTCCCATTCAATTTATGTTCTTTCTGATCCATGACCTAAGGAAATTGAAGTTTTCATTTTAAATATGTGTATCTTTACTAAAGTTACTGTTAACTTATTTAAAAATAACTAGATAAATATAGCTAATGCCAGGACAGTGTTGACTGGCTCAAGATTAAACTATCAAGTCATATCAACTAACATACCAGTGTTTAATGCTGAAAATATGTAAGGGGTGTAGGGGTGAGTGTATGTGTGGGGGAATGGGGGGGGCAGAAACAATCACTAGATGATAACCATCACCTTTAACTGCCAGCAATATATATGCTACTTCCTTTCACCCCAGGACCCAGATGTGGTCACAAGGTGAATGCTTCATAAAATTTCAAAACCTATATATCTGTGAAATTATTAAAACATATCCTTTTAATCAGACATCTTTAACTCTCAGTATTTTTTAACGTTAATTAAAAATTTTAATAGAGCCTGACAAATTATGTATAAAACAATTCCTGAATCTGCCTCTCCCTTCATAAAATGCATTGGCAATAACTGGTATTCTCTTTTATACTCACAAAAGGGGAACCACAAATGGGCAAATTCACTATACCACACTATCTATGTTTTTATATTTTATGTTAACTGATCAGAACACATAACACACACTACCTTATCTACACTCTCCGACTCTTTAAATAGCACAAAGCCAAAACCCCTTGATCGCCCTGTGATAGGATCTAACTTCAGAGTGCAGTCTACAACTTCACCAAATTTGGAAAAGTAGTCCTTCAGATCTTTCTTTGTAGTGTCCCAGCTAAGGCCTCCTATAAACATTTTCCTGTAAAGACAAAAAGCAGTATTAAAATTCTAAAAAAAAAAAAAATGTACCTTAAACATTACCTACATTAATAACACTTCTTCCAAACTGCACCAATTTACTGGGCAGTACATTAAAATGTCATTCTTCCTACATAACCACACATCAAAAACATCCAACTCCAGAAAGTTTTGTTTATCACCGCTGCTCCTGAATAATTACAATAGTGAGCAAGCAGCAAATTTAGTCTTTCAACTTGCTGAAAAAATATATACCCAAAGTAAAAATACCATACATTTAGTTTTCTTCTTAAATTACAAGTTAAATACTGTTAACAACAAAAAACAGAATCTTAGCTTTAAATTTCTTTCAAATCGCCATTAAACTGGTCAAAAGGCTATTAAAGTCCCCAGTGATCACAGCAACCAGCACCATGTCTATGCTGAAGCTCCTTTTCTACTTTTAACAGTTTTCTACTTTTTTACCGTTTCTGTTTTTCATTAACAAAATTACTTAGCACACAAAATGTAGTTTGGAAAATTCTGTGTCACAAATTGTGAACCATTTTTTTGATGTGCTAAGAGTTCTTAGTAAAAACAAAAGTAATCCATGACAAAAATTTAAAACCCACTAATTAAGTTTATTTACAGTAGAACCTCAGTTAACCAGCAATAAAATATTTAAGCCTTTAACATGCTAAAAGTGGTAGGCAGTAAGTAGAAAACCACCAAGATCCTTTAAGACCAAAGATATATATACTCAAAATTTTTTAAAAATTTAAAAGTGAAGTCTTACTAATAGTATTACAACAAAATACCAGAAAACTCAGATCTGGCAACTGTGATCCCTTTCAAATCTGCTCCCTTTGCATATTCCCCCCACCTCCCAAAAAAGGGCTACCCTACGCCTAAGCCACCTACTCTTTTAAAGTGACAGGACTGGAAACTTATTTTAAGAGTTAACTGTCAGAATTTGTTATGCAATGGCTAATTATTTCACCATGAGAATAAATTCAAGCTTACTCAACATTTTCTCATCTTTATAACTGGGGGTGGGTCTTGAGTAGGGATGAGGCTGTGGTACTAATTTCCAGCTCTGGAAAGAAATTAAAGCAGGCCTTTCATTAGGAAACATCTCCATCTTGTGGGCTTTTAGGATATTGCCATCAAAGCCCATTCTTGTACCATGAGACCAATTAATCCATCCCTTGAATTAAGAGCTTACTTCTACAGGATGCCAGATTAACTGAGGTGCTACTGATCTATTTTACCAGACTTGTTTTACTTCTAATGACAGACCTAACTTTTACTACAAAACAAGTCTTAGTTTAGACATAAAATATATTTCCCATTTCAGGTTAGATTTTCAGCTTGTACATGTAGTCTAGAACTGGGCCTTTCACATGCTTAATTTTCAGGACTTACTCAAACTTTCCATGCCTGAAGTAACATTTTTAAAAACCCTTTTGGTATTTTATAATCAAATTAACATAACAAACACACCCATAATATTTTGTGTAGGTACTTTAAATTCTTACTTATTGCCAATTCCATGGAAAACTTCTGGATTATTTTCTCAACAACATACATTTTCTTTCATTTGAATAATAAACCTTCTAATATATGAGCCTTATTTACATGATTTGCTGTACCACCTTATTTTTTAACCTAAAGGTCAGAATACTTTCTTCATTGATGTAAGTTAAGTTCATTACCAACATTCATTCTTTCAACGTAAAGAGGACACTATCTTTTTAACTGACTATAAAGCAATGACCTCTTGCTCAGATGTCCATGACAAGTTCTAGAACAGAAACAACTTCAAGTAAGCTGTGATTTAACTATTAAGTACCATTTCTATTATTACTGAAATTTATCATCAATAATTGAACATGAAATTATTTCAGCCTGAAAAGAACAGTTATAGTAACAAAAGCCTTATTTTAAAAAGCTGATGTTCAAAAGTAAGAATATTCTGTCTGATTAATTTATCAGCTATGGAGACAGAACTAGTTTTGGTTCTACTTAACCAGAGCAATATTTATACTGGGTAAGTGTCTTTAATATAAATTAAGAAACCTAACAATTAAAAAGAAATAAAACACCAAGAATGAGGCATGTTTCTATGTTCTATTAGTATTCACAAGCCCCAAATATTTTTCACAGATAGGATGTAGATTTGCTTAAATATTATAAAGGCATACTAATTATCCATGGATCCAGTAAAGTGCTCTCCTAAAGAAACTCTCCACCTTCAATAGTCTTCATTATGGAAGGTGCTAAATGTACCTGCCTACCTTAGAGCCCTAAGGGTTCAGTGAAGATGCTATCCCTCCTAAACTACCTATCAAATCCCCCTTATCCAGAATGTTAAGTATTTTAGCTAACAGTTAATTTTTACATATTCACTTACTAGTTCTCAAAACTAGAACAAAATATGGAGTAAAACTTCGGCTATCCAGCACCTTTAGAGAAAATAAGGAGCCATGTCTTCCACCTTCCTTACACAGCACTACCCACCCTCCCCTAACCATTCCCATTTGGAATGATTGTTTTTATTAACACATCACATTTTCTTCTGCTTCCTTAAACTTCAAGAACAATTAGCCAAGATTTAATACTCTACAAGTCAGTCATTATAGTAATCACTAATAATTATTGTGCAACAACAGAATGCCCATACGGCCTTCTGAAATTAAAGGAGCTACTTATTAATACACCAACTATATCTCATTTTTTCACAAGTTCCATTTTTCAATTCTTGCCAGATTAATCACCACTTGTTCTAAAATGTCTCCCTTCCATTTTAAAGAGTAATAGACAGCTCCCTAACTTTGCAAACTTTCTGTCAAATGATAAAATAGCCTCTGAGAAAATAGCCTAAATGGCTCTTCTTTGAGACAAATGTTATTAATATTTTGGCAGCACCAAAACACTCTGGCTTTTTCTTCTGCTCTAAGAAAGGTTGCTAAACAACTAACAACCAGATAGGTTAATATGCTAACAATAAACACAAACTGTGCCAAATCTGTTCCATCTTTACTACATGGAACATATTAAATCCATTCCGTCTTTATTCAGCAAGCACAGCAAGGTATAGCTGTGTAGTACAGTGGATGAAAGGCCTGTTTATCTTAATTATAAACAAACATTTCGGCCTCCCTAGAATGTTGGTATGCACTATCTCCCTCAAATGAAATGGCATAGTATTAATTTAAATTACCTATACTTTATATGATCTTGCTTAAACCACAATACCTATTGTCTGCCCATATTATCTCTGCTGCCTTGAACACAAACCCTGATCATCAAGTTGCTGTCACTCCTGCAGAGGTGAAGCAGAGACAGGACTACATAAAAATCCTAAGCAGCATGGGCGGCACCCATAGCTCCATAGGTAGGGCGCCCGCCACATTCACCCAGGGAGGGATGGAACGCGGCCCCGGCCAGGTAAACAAACAATGACAACTGCCAAAAACCACAACAAAAATAGCTGGGCGTTGTGGCAAGCGTCTGTAGTCCCAGCTACTTGGGAGGCTGAGGCAAGAGAGTCACTTAAGCCCAAGAGTTTGAGGTTGCTGTAAGCTGTGATGCCACAGTACTCTACTACGCAGGGCAACAGTTTGAGACTGTCTCAAAAAGAAAAAAGACAAAGAAAATCCTAAGCAGCCAAATTACAACTACCAAGGCTTTTTCAAGCAGTCACAAAAATGGCCCCTATTGATGCAAAGTAAGTTTAAAACTTGACCTTCAGCCAGGCGTGGTGGCTCATGGCTATAACCCTAGCACTACGGCACCACGAGGCAGCTGGATGGTGAGTTAGAGACCAGCCTGAGCAAGAGTGAGACCCCATCTCTAAAAACAACCAGGTGTTATGGCAGGCCCTATTGTCCAGGTACTTGGGAGGCTGAGTTAAGATCACTTGGAGCCCAGGAGTTTAAGGTTGCTGTGAGCTATAACACTGTGGCACTCCACCAAGGGTGACAAAGTAAGACTTTCTGGGAAAAAAAAACCTAATCTTCACTTGTAAGTGGCTACATCTCAATTATAACACAGTACTTCATCACTTTATCTATAGTACATATTTTATTAGCCAAATTAAATTTCTTAATCCTAGCCATGAGGTGAATAGTCAGAACCCCAAAAGCTAAGTGCAGTATTCAATTTAAAATTCCTACTCAGAGGCAGAAGTCTCTCCTTTCACATTGTTATTACACCAAATTATAAAATTAAATGACAAGCCCATAAAGTTATACAACTCAGAGCATATGACTATTCAAATACTATACAGTGTCATTCAAGAATTTAGGCTGTATTATGGGACATTTTATCATCTTTTAATGCAAATATGTTTAGAGGTAATAAAGCCAAACTGCCTGGGTTCAGTCCTACACCTGCACGGGTAGCACCCATAGCTCAGTCGGTAGGGTGCCAGCCACCAGGGCTGCCGAGTTCAATCCCGGCTCTAGCTTGCTAAAAAAAAAAAAAAAACCTACACCTGCCATGTAATAACCGTATGACCCTAAGTAAAAAAAATAAAATCCCAAAATTGTTTCCTCAATTGTAAAAAGAACCAACCTCAGGTATGTGCAGTAAAGATTAAATGAGCTCATACATTTAAAGAGCATGCAACAGTCTGACACATCCTAAGGGCTCACAGAAATAAGTTACATTTTCATTTACTGAAAGCCAATCTTTTAAATTGCATAGGTTGTACTAACTTTCCAACAAATAAGGGAAGAAAAAAGGCCAAGATAAATTTTATATAAATTGATCCTAGGATTATTTTCAATGCTGCAGAATTGAAATAACCTAGAAATCTCATCTAGTCTACATATGCCAATAATTTTAGTACAGAATAATTTAAAATATAAGAGACAATACATATGGAGCAATGCTGGCTGGTGTGAAGTATTCCAATTTGATAATCCTAATTTTCTCCATTAATAACCCTTATTTGCACTACCGAGGTCACTAGGTTTAACACTCCCAAATCTTTAAGTATTTTATTGAAAGATACTTCCCTTAGTAAGTCTTTCTGTGAAAACATTTATTCAAGGTAAAATGTTAATCACCATTACACTTCCTCCCAAATTCTGGAGCAGTATTGTTTTCAAACAGTAAGTATTCCGTAACTTTTAAACACTTCCTAACTCATGATCTTAATTAACATATGTGGCTTCATAACAAGTTCTGACAGTTTTTAAAAGACACAAAAGAATGTCTACCTGTTATACATTTCTGGTATGAAACATAAGTGGTCAATCACTGTCACCTTTTAAAGAACACCATTAATCCTTAAATAACTTGATATTTTACCCATTATAACTACTCTTTAATATGCTAAAACACCGAATTATATAATGAAACCTCCCCAGTACACAAGATGTAATTATTTTTCTTTAGAAATTGTAGGCTTATTTTAGTTGTGTCACTAGTTATTTACCAACTAGATAATATCACATGGTAGGGTATTTATTTTATAATTTGTTAGAAAACTACCCTTAAAGATATCATGAACAACTTTTAGTAAGTTCAAAAGATAACCAGCTTTTTAAGATCTGGTCTGGTGTACAATACGTGAAAACCACTATTTAACTATTCAAAATTAAGACATCTAGACTGGCCAACAAATTCTCCCCCCCAAAATGCTTTACAGTCAATAAAAATCTAATTTCCAGTATTATTTCTCCATTATTAAAGAATAGATATTCCTCCCCAACTTTCTATATATGTTAAGATGACATTTTCAAGGTAAGTGTGAAAAGGAATCCTATTTTTATTTGAGACTATAGTACAATGGAGCAAACATTCTCAAAGTAAGATTAATCCTGCTGTATTAAATCTCATTAATGCATGCTTTGGAACAAACATAAATAAAAGATAACTCAGTTGAAAATTTGTTAACATTTAATAAACTAAACATTGCACTTTTTGAAAATAAACTTAATGGTCAACATGACATTTCCTTTTTTCTTCATTTCATTATAAGGAAACATAACATCTTGTATTTTGACTTTTTGTTTTTTTAATTGTACTTTTACTTTTTAAATAAAACACTCAATAAGTATTTTATTTAGGTAAACTTAGTAACGTAAACTCCCATTTACCTAGAGGTGAAAGTTCTGGTTAACTGAGATTACTACAAATTAACAATTTTATACAGATTTCTATTATCCAACAATAATGTTTACCTTTCTTGATAAATTTTTAGAATCTTTCAATGCTTTAAGATCACATTACTTTTCAAAAATATAAGGGAAAATTTGCAGGAGATTCATTCCATGACATTGTCTGTTGGTTGCTTCTTGAATGTATATGGTCATAATTTCACCTATCTTACGCAGAAGACTAAAGGGAGGGCTTGATGTCTTAGCTCTGTGATGATTTAAAGTCTAGATAAGCAGGAGTTTACAGTGTAAGACCCAATACTTAAGACTATCGACCTTGATTATTGGCCAAACTCTGCCAGTAAATAAATGTACAAGTCTTCCCTCCCCACCCCCCAAATATTCTTAAATACCTAGCTCCAATATATACCTTTTTTAGTATAAGGTAATACTCCCGAAACTAAAACATGCTTACCTTTACTCCACAGGAGTAAATCACTGGCAGTATCAACTATTAAGGCACTGGATAAATACACACAAGCTATGAAAGCAGGCTAGTAGTCAATCTTCCTGTGGTGAGCACTGTTTCCAACACAGTCAGCAAACCAAGTAACAAACATGTTATATTACCTGAAACCATACTGTTGGAAGTGAAGCAACAGAAACGGATCCCACGCTTCCAGCATTCAGTTCAGTGCCCTATCTACTAAAACGTTGAAGCAGAACTAAAGTCAAATCAAACTTGGACTAACAGAAGTTATACTTCTTTTCATTTGTCAATCTGCACACTTGAGGTGCACAGATTTAAGTGGAAGGGGAAAAAGTTATTACTCTACTCTTCTTTAAATGTTTTCAAGCACAACATATATTATCACTTGAAGGCTAAAAGTAATCATTTTATGTTAGCCATAAATCACAAACAGAAAGCCTCAAAAATTTTCTTCTATTAGGGAAGCCTTACAGATGACAGAGAACCCAACCAAGAGCAGAAAAATCACTCTTGAGTTTAAAGGGGTCACACAGCTTGAGTTAAAAAACTCAAGTTTAAGGGAATTGTTATGTCTACCTCAAAAAACCCTGAAAAACTTCAATGGCATGGTCCAATTCCAAACTGAGAGGTGATTTTTAGTATCTTTCATAACAAATGACAATCTGAATGAAATGAATACTCCTTTCTCCTGTGTTCATCATCTCCAAATTTGGGGGCATCAATTTCTGCAATTTTAACCCTGGAAATTTGTCAAAGGTTCCAAGGAATGTTAGTAATAGTCTAGACTTTACTATTTAAGTAAACCAAGCCTTACTGTATCAAAGATCAGTAATTTGGCATGACACTATTCTAGAAGTAATTTGTTTCACAAAGCAAACAATGCTCAGATTGCTCTAGAAACAGAAAATTATGAATATTTAAAAAATGTGAGCCCATTCTTTTAAAATTAGACATGAGACAACCTATAGCAGAATTCACACAATCCCCATGAGAAGAATCACACTTGAGCTTAAACGCTAATGGTCACAGGTATACTAACAGTCGTTGAGACCAGATCTACAGTCCTGTTAGAGAAGTATTGCTGAACTTAGCTTATAAGTGAAAGAGACTATTTTCCTTTCTACTCATTCCGATGCAGGAAAAATCAAAGTACCTACCTTGTAAAACTATCTGAAAGCTAACACAATATTCTAGTTTTCCACTGATCTCTAATTTTAGAAACACTGCCCACCTCCCCCATGCCCTGGGAGCTTGCTACCTGGCCAGACATTAATTTTGAAGTACCTACCCCCAAAGAACTGCAGCACTGCAGAGAAGAGAATGAGCTCACACCACAATGCAAAATGGGAAATTCCAATTGCTTAGAAGTAAAAACCAGGGATGTTAATATTGGAAATACTTGAGATAAACTTAGGAAGGCATTTTACCATGGAAATAAATATTTATTCTAAAGCCCCATTGTATATTGCATACATTCAGAGTTACAACAGGGATGCCTTCCTAAAAGTAGGCTGTCCATTCTTACATATGAAAGGAAAAAATTGTCTGAAACATTAGTTTTTAAGGTATTTTAGGATGAAACTGTCACCAGTTTTTCCTCAAATTAGACCTGTAGAAGGAAATGCACACCGATTTGTGTTTAAGAATATAAGTATAAATGATTTTGTATCTACTAATTAGTCTTATACTCATAATGGACACTACATTTATGAAACTGTTGCCCAATATCCCTCAAAATGGAAGACAGAAAATAATTGGAGTGGCAAGTGCACAAACAACAAAAAGATTTAAAGGTTCTGAGTTTTTGTTTTTCCAAAAAAGAAACAGTATTTGGAAAAGGATAAAGCTACATGACTGAACAGTTAAGCAAAGTAAAATAAGAACTACATTATTTTTAAGTATAACTTAAAATGAACCTGAGTAAAATCTTGTTTTCAGTGTATGAAAACTGGTTATAATCTAAAATGTTCATTAACTGTAAACACTTATTTGTCCTTTTTTCATAAGAGGTCATCCATAAAAGTCGTAAAATTATAATTTTTAGATAGCAGAGAAAGTATAATTATTTTGAGTCAAAACAATGACCTTCAAGACTAAAAGTTTGTGTCATTTCTAATTACTGTAAACACACAGTCTCAAAACATATGGAGAGTAATATAGTTATATTTTAATAATAATTTGCCATCATCAGCTAGCAATAAAATTGAACTATCAGGGCCCCACTAGTCCCCAGAGGGAATGTTCATCTCAACATTTTAATTCTGTATGTCCAACTCTTGACCCCAGTCTTTTTCCCTTTTTTGCTTTTCCCTTTGTCTACTGTTTCCAGTCTTTTTCCTCCAATCTAAAACTGAACAGGTTTCAGAGTATGAGAATATAATAAGTTAAATTATAAAATTTAAATGTTATCCTCAGTGGGTTCTTAACATAGAATGTAATTTATACAGACATAAAGCAACTATCTGCAAATTACTGGCCCTCTCATCTCCAGTTCTGGTGGATACAAAACCCTGAAAATTCAATTCAAATATGATCCTAAAACCAGAAAGATTGACATTTGGGGAGGGAAAAGGATGGATAAAAAGAATACTCAACCTACCAGCCTCCAAAGAGAAGTCATGCAATTTTGAATACATGTCAACCAAGTGTAATTAATAGTCCAGCCAAATCACACTGAAAATAAAAAATCTGGTAAGAGCTGTAGTGGAGAGCCACATTAGCCCACCTTTGAATGGTACATATCCAATTCTTATTAAAGGTATATTTACAAATAAGATTTGTAATAAAAAAAAAACATTTTTTTCATAATACACAGTACCAAAGAACTGCTTTACTTTGACATTGCCAGAATACTTCAGTAAAACATGCAAGACACTATAAGCACACCTTATTTTCTATCAAGTAGTCTTTACGTTTAGCATTAACTTTAGAAATCAACAAAAACATTTTTCATCTTAACAAAAAGTGAAAATCACAGTATTTTTTCTTGCCCAGATATAAAAATAGCATTGTTAATGATATTTAACTTAAATTGGCCAAACTGCAATCACATGCATTACCACAGACCAAATACCATGTAATGGCATCAATTTTGCCCAAAGATTACACACAATGTCTAAAAAGGTTTTACTTCCCAGGTGCAAGACATCCATCCTACTGTACTGACATCTAGAATTTCCTGGGAATCAATGGGCAACTAGCCAATACACAGCCTCTGCATATTATGACTACTGAAACCTTTATAATACAGAAATAAAATTTAAAAGTTTTACCATTCTTCCCGCTGTGCCGTCGCTGCTTCAGAGTGTCGTGGGGAGGAGTTTGAATGGCTAGGGAATTAACAACCGGTACAGCAACCAATCAAAATTCTAGTTTTAGTTTTTGACATTGTTAGGGTTAAAAACTTTAATTCATTTACACTTCAGTTCAACAGTAGATAACTACAAAGACAGCTGCTTTGCAATTTGAAAACTCAGGGCTAAATGAAAAAGCCTGCCCCAAACAGTAAGCTATACAATTATTCATTTTGGTGCCTCTGTCCAAAGAACAGAATTCAGAAAACAAAAACCAAAATGTTAAAGGCTTTAAGTTTCCAAATATTTAACATATTCCTTTCTCAAATTAAGCTATACACCATTCAAGATTAGTTCTGTTTACTTCGCAAAAGTTTGTTTTCCCTTCTCACCTTCACTCCCCCAAGCAAGTACAATCAGCTAAACTGCCTGACAAGAGTCTGCCTGGGCTGGAATGGCATATTAAATCCTATATTCCAAAGTGCTTCTCCACAACCCACCCCTCTGTGCCTCCCCCAAATTGGGTACTCTTTCCCAGTAAAGAAAATCGTGTTAAAGCGACATTTTATTGTTTTTACCTTCTACCAACACCCTCCTGTCGTTATAGTAAGAAAAATTCACACACACACACCCTCATTACAAAAAGAAAGGGAAGTGTCAACCCAAAATCATCAGTCAATAGTGGGCATTAAGAAAACCCTTATTTAGTCCCTCTGCTAACTTCTATATTATGCTCCCGTTTCCATATGCTGCATTTTAATGTACTTAACGCAGCTTTAGATAGTATATACAACTGTTACTCCAACTAGAGGAAACAAGTTAGTACTCAAAAACCTGCAAAAAAAAAAAAAAAATCAACCTATAACACGTTACAGAATTTGCTCATTTTAGGAAAAAGGACGGGGTGGGCCTCCTTTAAATAGTGAATGAGAGGGCGGGAAGGAGAAATCGAAAGACTAAAAAAGGATCTTGGGCACCGGGGATAAAAGCGATGGGGCAAAAAACGTAAGTTGTACAGAAAAAGTATGGTAAGAGCACAATCTGTACCAACACTTGGGGAACCCAATAGCTGAGAGCGCGAAAAGGGTGCGCGGTTAGAATAACTCAGCGAGGGGGGAAGGGCAGCCAGCAGGCTGGAGACAGGAACACCTCCAGTCAAGTGCAAGCCCCGGACCAGAACTCAACGAGCCCGCAGAGCAAAACCAGCGACAGACAGGCGACTCCGCATTTCCCCAGGCCCGCCGTGCTCCACAGGCCTACGCGAGAAAGCCACCGTGCAACCTACGTGGTGGAGAAAACAAGTCCTACGGCGAAACTTACTCAAAATGCCCGAAGACACTCGGCCTGAAGCCGACGCGGGACAGCAGAGGTAGACAGCCTACGCGTTCCCCAAAACATGTGCTTGTAAGCAATCACATCATCTCGGCACGGTGGAGAAGCAACAAGCAAACCTTAACACTCTACACACAACAGCTTTTGTGTCTGTTTGCATTTGATACCCGAGACTTTAGAAAAAACGAGAAGGGAACAGGAAAAAGAAAAAGGTACCCCTGGACAGGCGGGAAAAAATCCTGGCGGCCAAGTCGGTGGGAGGAGACCCGCGGCTAGGGAGGAAAGGAGGGCGGGCCGGGAGCAGCGTGCTGACGGCTAAAGGTGGAAACGTGTGTGATGGGGGAGGGGGCGAGAGGAAACGTGCCAGGCCCCGGGGAGCCCAACGCGGAGGACGGACCGCTGCACGGCGGCGGCCGGGCCTGCGGGGCGGGCGGAGAGCGGGAACCAGGCCCCGCGGCGGGGGAGGGGGAGGGGACTAGCTGGGCCTCACTATCCCGGGCCGCTCCTTACTCACCCTTCATCCTCCTCGTTCTTACTGGCGTCGATCTTCGCCCCTTCCGACTCCGCGCTGCCCCCTTCGCTGCCTCCAGTCGCTGTTCCGCCCCCGGTCCCGGCTCCGCTTCCCGCCGCCGCCGCTGCCCCCTGTGCCGCCGCCACCATGGCTCCCTCCTGCTCGCCCGCCGAGCCGCCTACCGCCGCCGTCGCCGCCGCCGCCCCGTCCCCACCGAACTGCTCCTCCGACATAGTGCTACAGCCTCCGCCGCCGCCGCCGAGACTACACCCGCCGCTGCCGCGAACCGAAACTAGCAGTGAAGTAATCCCCGCCGCTGCCGCGCGCCCGCTCTACCTCGCGAACCACACAAGACAGAGAAGGCGCGCGCGTGGCTGCAAAGGCTCCTGCGCCTTTCCCTGGCCTGCTCTCCTCGCCTCCCACTCTCGCGCGGCGCGCACTCCCGCTCTCTCCCGCTGCACTAAAAAAAGAATAAGAAACAGCGGCGGCCGCTCTTGCCTCCTCCTCGCTTTAATGGCGCCGCCGCGGACCACCTAAAATGGCCGACGGAAGAACGGCGCGTCCCGGTCACGTGACGCGAGAGCGCGCCCTTTGCGCTTCCCCCGCCCCCTCTCTCCCAAGTTTCCCCCCATCTTCCTCCTCGGTCCCGCCCTCTCGCTCCCTTTTATACCTTCCTCTCACGCGCCGCGCCGTACGGCGTGGGGGCCTTTAAGAGGAACCGGAAGTGTCGTGCGATAAGACGGCCGCGCGGGGACCATCGAGAACAAGGAGCGCAGTTTCGAAGGTGCAGCTAGAAGGGCCCTTCCTCTGCCCCCGCCCTTCGGAGGATTCCTGGAGTCCACTCACCCCTCCCCACGCCACCACCCCGCAAGGAGCAAGCAGGAGCGGGCCGGAGCCGCTGCGTCGGGCCCGGGTGTGGTTGCGGCTCCCCGAAAGCGACTGTGCCCGGTGCGCCTGGGTCGTCGGGGTGGAGTAAGAGAGGCTCACACACCGGCCTCCTAAGCTTACAAGAGCCCAGCCTGAGGACGGAGGGTGCCGGAGGTGGGAACCCCGTGTCCCCGGCTCTGTCCGCCGCGCGCGTGCACGGCCTGCCGCAGCTCCTCTGCCCGACGTCGCCGCGGGACCCGGTGACATTGAGGTTCCGCTCGCAGCAGCCGCCGCGCTACGGGCTCAGCGCAGTCTGGCCGAGGCCTCTGAAGATTAGGGACGGCTTACCTCTTAATATTTCCTTTCCAGTTCAGGTTTTGCTTTCCTGCTTTTCTTTTCAAGTTGTTTTTTTGTTTTGTTTTTGTCGAAACAAGCCGGTAACTTAAGGAACGGATTGTTCTTGTGGTCATGTTATTTCAAGATCGTAAAATTTACAGCAGTTCTTTGAAATTGCTAAGAGTTAGGAAGTGTGTTAAATGAACCCAAGGACTCGTTTTATGTTTTTTAGTCCTTGTACTTAATAGAATATATAAATGCCATGAATCATCTTTACGAGGGTTCTGAGCTTGTTGAGCGATTGTTTTCTTTTAACACCGTTAGGCGCTTTAATGAGTGTAACAGAAAAATTATTCTTTAATAAATGCCTCTTAGAAATCCCAGATGCCTTGACTGGGTAGCGAATCGCTGGGGCTTTGGGATTTGCCGCTTGCTGCAATATCCCTAGAAGAAAATGAAGTTTCCAGGTACTCCTGTAGTCAAGAAATAATTATTGGCTCGCCGCCTGTGGCTCAATTAGCTAAGGCGCCAGCCACGTACACCTGAGCTGGCGGGTTCGAATCCAGCCCGGGCCCGCCAAACAACAATAACAGCTGCAACCAAAACATGGCCGGGCATTGTGGTGGGCGCCTGTAGTCCCAGCTACTTGGGAGGCTGAGGCAAGAGACTCATTTGAGCCCAGGAATTGGAGGTTGCTGTGAGCTGTGATGCAACTGCCCTCTACCCAGGGCGACAGCTTGAGGCTTTGTCTCAAAAACAGAAAAAAAGAAGAAAGAAAATTATTTGACTCGGCGGGAAGCTCACGCCTGTAATCCTGGCACTCTGAGGCGGGAAGATTGCTTGAGTTCACAAGCAATGGGGACAAGCATGAGCAGAGCGAGTCCCCCATCTCTATATAAAGTAGAAAAAACAGCGGTTGTGTCATCCGTCTGTAGGCCCAGCTACTAGGGAGGCTGGGGCAGAAGGATCGCTTGAGCCCAGGTGTTTGAGGTTGCTGTGAGCTGGGTGGAGGCCATGGCAGGGCACTGCTGTATCTCAAAAAAAAAAAAAAAAAAATTATTTGCCTGTTTAGTATGTAACACAGGGGAAACAGACTCGCTTGCAAATAACTAAGAGTTGATTTCCACGTGTATTTACGTTAATTGGACACTACCCAAAAATTGCAAAAGAACAAAAATTCTGTTTTTTAATTGATGATGTTAATAGTTTATATTGCAGAATAATTAAAACTCAAGAATGCTGGTGAAATTCTGAAAATATCTTTAAAATATAGTATTACCAAACTCATGTATTAAGCAAATCATATAAAGGTAATGCCAAGAAAGTTTGTCTTAGATAAATTCCATACTTGTCTCCATCCAGCACAGTTTTTACCAAGGATAAACTGAGTATTGTGCCCCAACCAGATATTCCAGGTTAGAGACAACTAAGATGATTGACTGAAGGAAGTTCTCTTGAGTCTTCTCTGGCTAAACAAGAGGATGGCTGTGCTTTCTTTGACCCTTAAGGTGTCATTAAACATGCGTACATTTTAGAAATAGAGATTTTCCCAGAACGTTCATTTAGATTCACATATAGCCCAGTAGCTTCTGGAGTTCTTGGAATTTATATCAAAAATTCCAGATAACCTTTAAAAGATAACATGCATATGATATGCACTGGAGTATGTAGAATGACTTGTCAACCATAGCCTTTCATGTTATGATCCAGAATCCCACGGTATGCACCTACATCCACTCAATATTCCACTTAGAACTAACTTAACTTCTGTTTCTTTTAATATTCCTCATCTGCCTAGTAAATGCCTAGCCATCCTTCAAAACTCCAATCAAATGTTACTATTTATGGGAAGTCTTTCCAGACGCCCTGAAGCGGAATTAATCATCTCAAGTGGATGGAAGAAAAAAAAAAAAAAAAAATCCCTTCTCACATCCCTCTGTCTTTACCTCTGTTATTTTTAATTGTAGTTACTAGACCATGAGTTCACAGTTAGTAAAAATAATGTCTTCTAGGGATCCCTCCCTAACCAACACTCCTGCACACCCACAGTACACAGTATATAGGCTATAATTGCCCGTGGAATTACTGAATGAACACACTACTAGGTATGGCCTTTCAGGCAAACCAAATGTGCTTCCTGGGACTTCATCTCCTCTGTCCACCATCTGACTTGATCTCTGGCATAAACTCTTCATCAGACCACTTACCAATGCTTGAAATTGGGTGAAAGGAAGTAAAACTTTTTGTTACACATTTATAGGTAAGAATTTAATGTTTAAGTGGCCTGAAAGGAAACTATGTTTCCTTTCAGTGTTCAGGACATGAAAAATTGTACTGCTTTAGGAAGCTCCCAATGTGTTTCAGATAATACACTGAAAAGCACTAGATCCTCAATGAATTTAACCTTTGTAAAGCTATACCTCTCTGCAGAAAAAAACAAGAGTACTTGTAAAAGGCCATAAAAATTGACTTGAGATTTAAACTGAAATCATTTTTGCCATGTAAGCCAACAAGTCACAGTTCTAATCAGCTAACTGCACTCTACAAGCAAGGCAGGAGTTACCTATGCTCAAATATTTTTAAGTAGAATGGGTATTTCAGTTGGCAATCTAGAATAAACAGTGTCTGGAAGAAGCAACAGGAAGTACCCATTTCCTGTTCAAGCTACACATGCTTGAGCTGCTTTCACAACCAAACTAAACAGCCTATAACCTGTCAGGGCCCACTTACTCACTTGCAGAACACCCTCAGTAGGATTTTATCATTTTTTGGAAAGTTAACCTGTGACTTTAGGTGACATGACCAATTGCCTATACAGTGAACTCTTTCCTTACTCTTGGCTGTCAGGAAGCTCTCACTTCCCTCAAAATGTATAAACCCCATCAACTGAACAGTCAGATTTTACTCCAGCAATAAAGTGTACATACTAAAGACTCAGTTCTGCTTTGTCACAAGTATATCAACAGTCACTTTGGATGCGATTAAAGAAAACCTAGTTCAAAAATGATTCAAACAAAGCTGGTACAGTGGTATACACTTGTAGTCCCAGCTACTTGGAAGACCAAAGTAGGAGGGTTCTTTGAGCCCAGAGGGTCTGAGTCCAGCCTGGGCTACATAGCGAGATCCCCAACTCTTTAAGAGAAAAAGGATTCAAGCAATAAGAAAATGTAATCATCTCACTTCAAACCTACATGTTCAACATCTACTTAACATCTCCCTTGGATAGTCACAGGCTTCTCAAGCTTTGAGTGTCCAAAACTGAAATCAGCCTCCCCTACTAATTTGCATCTTTGATTTTCCTCTTCTCAGTCAACGACACCTCCACCCACCCATGTGCTCCTGCCAAAAACCAGAGAGTCATCTATGATATCATTCCCTTCTCCCCCCCAAATGTAATCAATCCCCACTCTTTCTACTTCCAAAATATGTTTTGATTCACCTAAATTCTAGAAAATTAGGTAGATCCTCAAAGAGCTCAAACTAGACCTTTTGATCCTGCAATCCCATTACTAGGCATCTACTCAGAAGAAAAAAGCCATTTTATCATAAGGACATTTGCACTAGACCGTTCAACGCAACTCAATTTACAATTGCCAAAATGTAGAAACAACCTAAATGCCAACCAACCCAGGAATGTATTAACAAGTACCATGGAGTACTATTCAGCCATTAAGAAAGATGGAGACTTCACATCTTTTGTATTAACCTGTTAGAGTTGGAACACATTCTTCTTAGTAAAGCATCACAAGGATGGAGAAGCTTCATCTAGATCATTGGTATCCCTATCTGAGCTCTGCCTCCTGTCAGATCAGGGTGGCATTAGATTCTCATCAGATCGTGACCCCTACCATAAACTCTGTACTTGAGCGTTCTAGGTTGTGTGATCCTCACGAGAATCTTAATCCCCCCCAACCCCTGGTCTGTGTAAAAATTATCTTCCATGAAACCAGTTCCTGGTACCAACAAGACTGAGAATCACCTGTGTAGAGTGAGCAGAGAAGACTCTTCAGGCAGGCAACTTTTTGAGCAGAGCCCCAAAGGACGTGAGGGAGAAAGTGCTCTGCATGGTCTAGGGAAGGCTTTATAAGGCAAAGGGTACGCTCCTCAGGCAGGAGTGTGCTTTGCACTTACAATGAACAATGGAGGCCAGTGTGGCTAGAACAAAGTGTAATAGATCACACCTGAGAGATATCTAGGGATGAGGTCACCTAGCTTGTAAGCTGTGGTTAGTATTTTGCTTTTATTATACATGTGCTGAAAAACCATGGAAGGGTTTTGAGCAGAGGAAGGACGTGACCTGCCTGTAAGTGGATGATTCTGGATGCTGCGTGGACAGTAGACTGTGTGAGGGCAACTGGGAAGAAAGTTAAAAAGGCAACTGTCATGAGTTGACTATTTTTTAACCTCTCTTGGTTGATTTCTTTTGATAAGAAGCAAATCTACAAAGAGGGTACTATTTGCATGTGGTTATATGACTTTATTTTTTCTAAGATGTTATTTTCTGTGAAGAAAAACATGCTCTAATAACAATAAGGAATCATTACAAATAAAATAAGGTAGGCCTGGAGTGTGGCTCACCCCTATAATCCTAGCAGTCTGGGGGACTGAAGTGGGCAGATTGCCTGAGCTCAGGAGTTAAGAGACCAGCCTGAGCAAAAGGGAGACCTCATCTCTACTAAAAAAAAAAAAAAACCTAGCTAAGCATTGTGGAAGGCGCCTATAGTCCCAGCTACTTGGGAGAATGAGAGGGTCACTTGAATCAAGAGTTTGAGGTTCTTGTGAGCTTCTTCTTAGCCATGGCACTCAACCCCAGGGCAACAGACTTAGACTCTGTCTCAAAAAAAGTGAAAAAATAAGACTTGAATTAATGTTATCGATAAGATTTCCAATAAAGACTCAGACTAGCCTTTTCACTCAGCACAATATGTTTCCCCCTTCCTGAAGTTCTGGGTCAAGATTTTGATTAGCCACTACACCTAGGGCTTGTCCATAATCCTACCCAAGGCATTGCAATGAGTCCAGGAGCTTGACAGACTCAAGTTCTGACCTCTTGGGTACTATAGATTCTTTCAATTCCCAGGAGCCAAGGATAGGTCAAATAGTTATCAGGTTTGGCTTTATAATGTACTTTTAAGGTTCTTTCAGCTGCTAAGTTTATAATCGTCCTACTTAGTCTGCTGGAGCTGAGGTTCAAGGGAATAATGAGAGAACATAATGCAGAAGAGTCGGGATTTTGAGACATGAGTTCAGCTAACGAATACTGAAAGCCTGATAAAAAGTTTAGAAAGGTGTTTCTGTCCTGTGGATCTCTGGAGCCTTTGCCTTTGTTGCATTGGCTCTGAGTTATTTGATATTCCTCATTCTGTACAAACTACATCAGAATAATCACTTTCTTACACCAAGGTTAAAGCCACACTTTAAAAGAAAATGGTAACATGTAACAAAATAGTACCTTTGTAGGAAGAGTTTTTCTGTTTAGTTCCTGTCCTTAATGTTTTGGCTACTATGTTAGACATTTGCTTTGGGGAGTTGCCCAGCAAAGTTTCCTTCTCTTAGCATTTTTTTCTTTTTGAGACAAAGTCTCAATTTGTTACCCTCAGTAGAGTGCAACGGTGTCACAGCTCACAGCAACCTCAAACTCTTGGGCTTAAGCAATTCTCTTGCCTCAGCCTCCCAAGTAGCTGGGACTACAGGTGCCCGCCACAATGCCTGGCTATTTTTTAGAGAAGGGGTCTCTCTCTGACTCAGGCTGGTCTTGAACTCATGAACTCAGGCAATCCACCCACCTTGGTCTCCCAGACTGCTAGGATTACAAGCATGAGCCACTGTGCCTTGCTCCTTCTCTTAGCATAGGAGAAATCAGCAGGGCTGGGATGAGTAAGAAACAGTGGGTCAGCTGATCAGAATGAACTTGTCACTCCTGATTACATTGTTTATTTCTGGAAGAGCACAGGGCAGTCAACCAATCACACTGAAGAATTCCCTTTTGACATTTGAGTAAAGAATTATGGTCCTACCCTTGGTCATAAACAGAAGCAGGTAGCTGAGGGAACCATTGGCAATCGTCTTGTAAAAGAAATTTACCTATGAAGACAGGAATCCAACATCAAGGAAGAAGTACTGAGACACCCCAAACAGGATGCCAGGTCTTGGTCACATTCTGGTGAACCACCAGATCAACCTCCACCTGTATCAAGGAGGGTCCTTACCTGGTGGAAGGGACAAGGCAGGTGTCTCTAGGACTTCCTTTGTAAGGGAATTAATCCCATTCATCAGGGCTCTACCCTCATGATCTAATCATCTGCCACCTGCTGATATCATCACTTTGGGGGTTAGGATTTCCACATATGGGTTTGGGGGAGACATAAATACTCAGACCACAGTAGGATAAGTAGACAAGGAGAAGAACCTTTTGTTCTCAGGATGTGTGACTTCACAGATTTCTTTTTCTTTTCTTTTTCTTTTTCTTTTTTCCTTTAGTCTTTAATAACCTTCCCAAAGAGATACAAACAACATAGACTTCTCCCAGGAAGTTGTGATGGTTTCCAACTTTTCAGATCTCTCCACAAGATTCCACGTTGCAATTGTAGCAGCCTAACACAACAACTTCAACTTCTATGCAAAGTTGCTTCTATGCTTTGAGGTCAAGGTGGCTGTAAACACCTCTCAGCCTCCTCCACAAGCTATGCTATCTTATATTTCTCCATGAGTTCTGGCTCTTCCATCTGCTCCAAAGCTTCAAGCCAAAATCCTTAGTGAAGGTTTTCTAATCCTTCAGTGGTACCTCCAGACCGTCATTCCTCCAGCTTCTCCTACATCCATCTAATCTTCCATTTCTACATTAAATCTCTTTATTCCAGAAAACTTGCAGTGACTTTATTTCCTCACTACACCCAGTTATTGGTAATGGAAATGGCTTCCAGGAGGCTCAGAAATTTCAAGATGGAAATTTTATGATCCACTTGGATTTTAAAAAAAAATTTTTTTTTTTTTGAGACAGAACCTCAAGCTGTCACCCTGGATAGAGTGCATGTCATCACAGCTCACAGCAACCTCCAATTCCTGGGTTTCCTGCCTCCACCTCCCAAGTAACTGGAACTACAGGCACCCGCCACAACACCCAGCCATTTTTTGGTTGCAGCCGTCTTTGTTGTTTGGCAGGCACCCGCCAGCTCAGGTGTACGTGGCTGGCGCCTTAGCCTGTTGAGCCACAGGCGCCGAGCCGATTTAAAAATATTAATGATACCATTGTCAATGCACTGACAACACATGGCATACAGTTGCAAAGTCATTACTTATCACCTGGAATAACCAAGAAGCTTCTGCAATAGGATAATATATGTAATAAAGGATACAAGGACTGTGGAGTAAACTGGTTACGTCAAAGTACACTGGGAACCTTAGAGAAAGAAAATGGTAAATTCAAGGCCTCAATTTCCTACTTCAAGGATTGAGCAAGTAATCAGAAAGTTTATTATCTGCATGAAAAGAAAAATATCCTAACCTAATGTAACTACAGGGTCAAGATTTCTGAAAACAAAACTCAAATTCTGATCATACAGGCCCGGCACCCATAGCTCAGTGGTTAGGCTGCCGGCCACATACACTGAGGCAGGTGGGCTTGAACCCAGCCCAGGCCTGCTAAACAACGACAACTGCAACAAAAAAATAGCCAGCATTGTGACCTGTACTCCCAGCTACTTGGGAGGCTGAAACAAGAGAAGCGCTTCAGCCCAAGAGTTTGAGGTTGCTGTGAGCTATGATGTTACCGCACTCTACTGTGGGTGACATAATAAGACTTTGTCTCGGAGCGGGGAGGGTCCCGGAGCAGCGCCGGGGGCGGGGGGGAAGGAGGCGGAGGAGGGGCGGAGAGAGCGGGGGCCCGGACGGAGCGAGGGGGGGCGGGCGAGTCGGGTCCTGGGGATCGCAGAGCTAGCCCGAAGCGGGGCGCAGAACGGCGCGCAGGCGCGGAGGGAGGTGCGGGCCGCGGTGAGGGACAGCCCGGCGGGCTCCGCGCCGCTGCTGCCGCCACCTGCTCTTCGGCGCGCTCTCGGGACCGGCCAGGCCTCGGGTCCCGCTTCCTTCCGGGAGGAAGCGGCGTAGGCAGCGGCCGGCGCGCGCTCCTCACCCTCCCCCGCCGGCGTCCGAACGCTTGGCCGGCGGGGCGCGCGCAGGGCGGGACCCCGAGGAGAGAAGCTCCGGCCGCCCGCCGCTGAACAGCCGCCCGAGCGGGGCGCCGACCCCATGGCCGCCGGGCTCGGGGAGCCGTGTACGGACTTTGGGAAAACGAGGGAGAATCCCGCGTTCTTAGAGTGAAAGTTGTTTCTGGACTTGATCTCGCTGAGAAGGACATCTTTGGAGCTAGTGATCCGTACGTGAAACTTTCGTTGTATGTAGCAGACGAGAATAGAGAACTGGCTTTGGTGCAGACAAAGACCATTAAAAAGACGCTGAACCCTAAATGGAATGAAGCATTCTACTTTACAGTAAACCCATCTAATCACAGACTCCTTTTTGAAGTATTTGACGAAAACAGATTGACCCGAGACGACTCCCTGGGCCAGGCGGACGTGCCCCTTAGCCATCTCCCGACAGAGCGACCCTACACATTTAAGGACTTTCTTCCCAGACCAAGAAGTCATAAATCTCCAGATAAGGGATTTTTGCGGCTGAAAATGGCCCATAATGCCGAAAAACGGAGGCCAAGACGAAGGAAGCGCTGAGCAGAGGGATGATGTGGAGCACGGGTGGGAAGCTGTTGACTCGAATGACTCAGCTTCTCAGCACCAAGAGGAGCTTCCACCTCCTCCTCCTCTGCCCCCGGCTGGGAAGAAAAAGTGGACAATTTAGGCCGAACTTACTACGTCAACCGGACCACTCAGTGGCACCGACCCAGCTTCATGGACGTGGCCTCCGAGTCGGACAATAATATCAGACAGATCAACCAGGAGGCGGCCCACAGGCGCTTCCGCTCACGCAGACACAGCAGTGAAGACTTGGAACCCGAGCCCTCGGAAGGCGGTGACGTACCCGAGCCTTGGGAGACCATTTCAGAGGACGTGAACATCACTGGAGACTCTCTCAGTCTTGCCCTGCCCCCACCCCCGTCCTCCCCTGTGTCTCAGACCAGCCCTCAGGAGCTGTCAGAGGAACTGAGCAGAAGGCTTCAGATCACCCCGGACTCCAACGGGGAACAGTTCAGTTCTTTGATTCACAGAGAATTGCGGTTGAGGTCCTGCAGTGTCACCGACACCGTTGCAGAACATGCCCATCTACCACCGCCATCAGTGGCCTATGTACATACCACGCCAGGCCTACCTTCAGGCTGGGAAGAAAGAAAAGATGCTAAGGGGTGCACATACTATGTCAATCATAACAATCGAACCACAACTTGGACTCCACCTATCGTGCAGCTTGCAGAAGAGGGTGCGTCTGCATCAGCTACAGACAGTAACGGCCATCTAATCGAGCCTCAGATTCGCCGACCTCGTAGCCTCAGTTCGCCAACAGTAACTTTATCTGCCCCACTGGAGGGTGCCAAGGACTCACCTGTAAGTCGGGCTATGAAAGATACCCTTTCCAATCCACAGTCCCCACAGCCATCACCTTACAACTCCCCCAAACCACAACACAAAGTCACACAGAGCTTCTTGCCACCTGCTGGGAAATGAGGATAGCTCCAAACGGCCCTTCTTCATTGACCATAACACAAAGACTACAACCTGGGAAGATCCACGCCTGAAATTTCCCATACACATGCGGTCAAAGGCATCTTTAAACCCCAATGACCTTGGCCCTCTTCCTCCTGGTTGGGAAGAAAGAATTCACTTGGATGGCCCGACGTTTTATATCAATCAAAATAGTAAAATCACTCAGTGGGAAGACCCAAGACTCCAGAACCCAGCTATTACTGGTCCGGCTCTTCCTTACTCCAGAGAATTTTAGCAGAAATATGACTACTTTAGGAAGAAATTAAAGAAACCCGCTGATATTCCAAATAGGTTTGAAATGAAACTTCACAGAAATAACATATTTGAAGAGTCCTATCAGAGAATCATGTCTGTGAAAAGACCAGATGTCCTAAAAGCTAGACTGTGGATTGAATTTGAATCAGAGAAAGGTCTTGACTATGGTGGTGTAGACAGAGAATGGTTCTTCTTGCTGTCCAAAGAGATATTCAACCCCTACTATGGCCTCTTTGAGTACTCTGCAACGGACAACTACACCCATCAGATCAATCCAAATTCAGGCCTCTGTAATGAAGATCATTTGTCCTATTTCACTTTTATTGGAAGAGTTGCTGGCTTGGCAGTTTTTCACGGGAAACTGTTAGATGGTTTCTTCATTAGACCATTTTACAAAATGATGTTGGGAAAGCAGATCACGCTGAATGACATGGAAAATCTGTGGATAGTGAATATTATAACTCTTTGAAATGGATCCTAGAAAATTACCCTACTGAGCTGGATCTTATGTTCTGCATAGATGAAGAAAATTTCGGACAGACGTGTCAAGTGGATTTGAAGCCCAATGGGTCAGAAATAATGGTAACAAATGAAAACAAAAGAGAACATATTGACTTGGTCATCCAGTGGAGGTTTGTGAACAGGGTCCAGAAGCAGATGAACACCTTCCTGGAAGGATTCACAGAGTTGCTTCCTATTGACTTGATTAAAATTTTTGATGAAAAGGAACTAGAGTTGCTGATGTGGGGCCTCGGCAACATGGACGCCAATGACTGGAGACAGCATTCTATTTACAAGAACGGCTACTGCCCAAATCACTCTGTCATTCAGTGGTTCTGGAAGGCTGTGCTACTGATGGACACAGAAAAGTGTATCCGGTTACTGCAGTTTGTCACAGGGACGTCCCGAGTACCTATGAATGGATTTGCTGAACTTTATGGTTCCAATGGTCCTCAGCTGTTTACAATAGAGCAATGGGGCAGTCGTGAAAAACTGCCCAGAGCTCACACATGCTTTAATCGCTTTGACTTACCTCCATACGAAACCTTTGAAGATTTACAAGAGAAACTTCTCATGGCCATGGACAGACTTTTGCAGAGATGATGGCAGAAGAGCAGCTACAGGCATGGCCCCTGGAGCTGAGCCTTTGACCGTGCACTCATCCAAGTTCAGACTCGGGAACCTAGTCCCAGCTCGAGTCCCTACATTTCCCACCACAAATTACCGACTGGTTGACGTGTACATTAATTACATTTCAGGAGGACTTACGCTATTTATGTTGTGCCTCTGGAGGCAAAGCCCTTAATAAATATTTTACATTAAAAAAAAAAAAGACTTTGTCTCAAAAAAAACCCCTAAAATCCTGATCATGTAGATTGGCTGAACTACAAAGCAAATTGAATTATCTTAAATAATCTGTTATGTTAAAGGTCAGGTATTCATCAAGAAAGGGTGAAACTTTGAAAATTAGAATTTGGGCTGGGTGCAGTGCTCACACCTATATTCCTAGCACTCTGGGAGGCTGAGGCAGGTGGATTGCTTCAGCTCAGGAGTTCAAAACCAGCCTGAACCAGAGACCCCTGTCTCTAAAACTAGCTGGGCATTGTGGCAGATGCCTGTAGTCCCAGCTACTTGGGAGACTAAATCAAGAGAATCACTTGAGCCCAAGAGTTTGAGGTTGCTGTGACCTGTGATGCCACAGCACTCTACCAAGGGTGACAAAGTGAGACTGTCTCAAAAAAAGAAAAAAGAAAGAAAGAAAAAAAGAAAGGGAATAAAATGAAAATTTGGACAGATTTCAATGAAGCAAAGAAGCTTAAAATTTGGCCAAGCCTCCTTCTGAACAAAAGTTTTATTGTGGGCAAGGCATGGTGGCTCACACCTGTAGTCCTGGCACTCTGAGAGGCTGAGGCGGGTGGATTGCTTGAGCTCTGGAGTTTGATACCAGCTTCAGCAAGAGCAAGACCCAGTTTCTAAAAATAGCCAGGCATCATGGCAGGCACCTGTAGTCCCAGCTACTGGGAGGCTGAGGCAAGAGGATCACTTGAGCCCAAGACTTTGAGGTTGTTATGAACTATGATGCCATGGCACTCTATCTAGGTGACAGAGTATGACTCTGTCTCAAAACAAAAAAAAGAAAAGAAAGAAAGAAACTAACCTTACCTTGGTAGGCAGAATAATGGCCCCTAAACATGTCCACATCCCAATCCCTAACGCCTGCAAATATGTTCCATTGAACGGCAAGAGAGACTGCAGATGTAATTAGGGATTTTGAGATTGGAAGATTATCCTGGATTATCTGGGTGGGCCCAATGTAAACCACAGGGTTCTTAGGACAGGGAGGCAGGAGATCAAAGTCAGATCCCAGTCGGAGAGAGAGATTTGAAGGTGTTACACTACCGGCTTTGAAGATGAAGAGAGAAGGCTGTATGCCGAAGAATACAGGTGACCTCCAGAGCTGCAAAAGAAAAGGGAAGAAAGTCTCCCCTAAGAGAATGCAGCCCTGCTGAGGCCTCAACACACACTGTTGACTGGCAATTTTACACAGAAACTATCCATGTTACCTGGAAATTCATGATCAGTCAGCAATGTGTTAATTTAGCACAGTGAGATTTCTGAACTACAAAATCACAAATTTGTGTTATTTTAAATCACTAAATGTGTGGTAATTTGTTATGGCAGCAATAGGAATGTGGCGATCTACTGTCTGTAGAGATTAGCCTTTCCTTGACTAAAGAACATATGATGACCTCTTGCCACATAACTGTTTTGCAAAGGAATGTCAATTCCACACCTGTCACCTCTCATTCATTGCTTCTAGATGAATAATTAGACTCAAATCCTGAAAGACCCCAGAAAAAATACATTGTATAATATTCTGTGGTGTTGACCATAACAAATTTGTTTTTTGTTTGTTTTTGTTTGTTTGCTTGTTTGTTTGTTTTTGAGACAGAGTCTCACTATATTGCCTTCAGTAGAATGCCATGGCATCATAGCTCACAGCAACCTCCAACTCCTGGGCTCAAGTGATCCTCTTGCCTCAGCCTCATGAGTAGCTGGGACTACAAGTGCTAGCACAAGAGAAGCTAGTATATTTTTTTAGTATTGGGACTTGCTGTTGTTGAGGGCGGTCTGGAACTCTTCACCTCAAGTGATCCTTCCATCTCACCCTCCAGAGGGCTGGGATCACAGGTGTGAGCCACCATACCTGGCCCCATCGTGTAACAAATTTGGAAAGCAATTTGTAAAGATGGCTAAAATGTATTTTTAAAAGGAGATACAATACTTTTTCAAAAGGACTAGAATAGGAAAGGTATTTGGGGGAGATTTTTGCTGGTAGTTTAACTTTATGGCTAACCAGCCATCTAGGTGATAATCTATTTGTGGGGGCTGATTTTTTCTTCCCTATTATGCCATGGTTGTGTGATGATAATAATGATCAAGCAGAAAGAAAAAGATGGTGATACTAGGTGGAGGTGGGGGGATAATTGCAGAAGCCTGTTTTTTAAGTAGGTAAGAAGAGGTGAGGTCTAGTACCTGAGATGGAGTAGAGTCAGTTCATCTGTTCTACAATAAGGAAGATTGGTCTACTGATAAACATAATCTGTCTGATGCCTTTTATTTTTCCCAGTCATTCAAGAAGTCTGACGTTACCTGAAAGTATGGACAGGAGAGAAGATTTAAGGACATTAGGGAAAGTAGAATAGGAAATTGACTATGCCCAAGGAATCCGAGACTTCGGTGGATGAGGAGAGCCCACACAGAGCCTCGCTGAATCCTACTAGAGATTTACTTCTAAGATATGGGAGCCACTTCCTCCCAGATGTCACTGATTTATCTTCTTTGGGTGTGGTCACCTAGAAAATTACAATCTGTCTTCTTTATCTTTTCTTTTTTTTTTTTTTTTTTTTTGAGACAGAGTCTCACTATGTCACCCTCAGTAAAGTGCCGTGGCATCACACACAGCAACCTCCAAATCGTGGGCTTATATGATTCTCTTGCCTCAACCTCCCAACTAGCTGGAACTACAGGCGTCCACCACAACACCCAGCTATTTTTTTGGTTGTAGTTGTCATTGTTGTTTGGCAGGCCCAGGCTGGATTTGAACCCACCAGCTCCAGTGTATGCGGCTGGCGCCCTAGCCGCTGAGCTACAGTTGCCAAGCCTACAATCTGTCTTCTTCTCTATTCGACCAGCTCCTATTTCTCCACCTTGATCTTGAGAACTCATGAGAAATCCAGTAAATAAATAATTCTTGAGTTGTCTGGCAAGCCATGACTGTCTTGTCTGAAGTATCCCTTCCACCAGGTATAGTCCCTTGCCGCCAAGTTTACATTACATGATTTCACCCCTCACCTCCATTGCCATAGCCAAATTCAGCAGTGGACACCAGACCTAAGCCGGTCAATTGGATGGATTTTGAAATTGGGATAATGGATCTCTAAGCAGTTGGCCAGAAGTGCCCGAGCATGGGAGAAACATTAAAGAACTGAGCAGGATTTTGCATCAGGTGAAGAAGCTGAGAACATAGGTTTGAGGGTTAATGGAGTAGAGAGAAACAGTGAAATAGATGTGTAGAAAGATGTGTCGGGACAAGCGTCCACATGGTCTTGACAAGATTCAGATTGTATTTGCCAGATTGTATTGGCTCTTGATGACATGCCAGTCACTGATTTCTGTCCTCAGCTGCATTTACTCCCTTGGATTATATGCAATGCTCTGGTTCCCCTGGATTTACATTTTACATGAGCAAATATGAGTAGATTTCTGTTATTTGTAACTCAAAGAACCTTGATCAAGAGACTTATCAAATGCTGTGCTGAAATCAAGGAATACTGTGTCTATAGCATTTGTTAATCTACAAGTCTGATAACTAGTTCTGTCAGAAAAGGGGGGGAAAAGGAAGGACACGAGGCTGGATAATTTTGTGACTCAATGCATACTCTTGGGAGACTAGGAAAGAAAAAGACAGTAGTCATTACATTCCTACAATACAGCTTTAATGGTTTTTAATCATTAAAAAAATAATGAAAGTAAAGACAAATCACTCACATGTTTACTTTCCTGATATAACCACTCTGAGCATGTTTACATATTTCACAACCATTTTTTTCTTATATGTTTGCTTTTTTTTTTCTTCTGAGATTGGGTCTTGCTGTGTGATCCAAGGAACCTCTGGACCTCCTGAGCTCAAGCAATCCTCCCGCGGCAACCTCTCCATAGCTGGGACTACAGGTGCCAGCCACCAAACCAGGCTGTGTGTTTATTTTGTTAAACAATGAAATTATAATATAAAAATACAATTGCATATACTACTTTTTTCATCAACTATTACACCATAATATATATCCTGTATTCCCTGCTGTAGTCTTTATAGATAAAGTTTAATGTCTGCTTAATATTCTATTGAATATACTATAAAAATAACACTATACTGATTTGCACTCTCCAGTTTGAAATTTCAAATTTAGTGAGGATATCTATTTTTGTCACTAGAGAGATGTTTTCTTTTGTAGGGTTAGAAATAGTTAATCACACTTTACCATTTCCTGCATCCCTCGAGATTAATGTTCTTCTTCTCTTTCCTTCTTTCTGGATAAGTCTCTCTTGGATTAATAATTCAGCTTTGTAGTTACCCTCATTCAAGGAAGTAGCAGCTATAAAGATCCAGACCAATGGAAAGAAAGCCTTCCATTGTCCTTAAAATTCTACATTAATGAGTTAATGAACTGGTGTTTTGGATTTTGCAGTGGTGCCTTGTGAGTTTCATTATACAGAGGCAAAATCTTTACCTAGATATCTGAGAACTAGACCTTGGCCTGTACTAGGCATGCTAATACTGCCACCATATAGGCGCTCTTTGGGAGGCAGGCCAGCCCCCTTCATTCCCAACCCTGCCTTCTGAGCTTAGTCTTGATGACCCAGGAAGACTTGAAAACTGAAACTGACAAAAGCCACCTCAGCCTCGGCAGACTAACTTTCAGGAAGCAGCAGAGAAGAGGACGGAGTGACCTCATCTAAGCTCATAGCTTCAAATACTGTCTCATGTTGATAACCTTACGGCTTCAGGTTTCTGTTTGTTATTTGAGGTATCTTCTATCATATGTGGACTTAGCATTATCTGGATTTTCCTCCCATCCCTCAACATTTAACTTAAACCTTCTTGATCAGTTTGACATGTCTCTGGGAAAATCTGTTTTTCTTGTCCTTAAGGGAAGTGCTCTATCCCTAGCCAAGATTATCCAAAGCTATGATTCAGGAAACCAAATTCTACACAGCTCCACGTCTACGTATCTTATCACTCTTCTTCCTTCCTGCTGCCAACTTTCCATTGAAAACACTGTGGAGAATGATGTTTGTACATCCAAGTACTTCATCTTCTGGACCAGCATTTCAAAATTCCTTAACACATACATCCCAGGACTCTTCCACAAGGGATGATGACCTTCCCTGTAATCAGTCAAAGCAGATTATGATTGTCGGGTGTGAGGAAACCATAGGTCATATATCACCGTTCCAGCAAGATGATCCAGAAGCCCTGGATCTCCGCGTGGATACGAGAGGGACCAAGGCTGCCTCTGTGCTCCTCCTCGGGAAGGTGCAAACATTGTTCAGTTCACAGTCAGTTCCTTGTGGCCTCTGGTGCAGCATGACAGGCTTGGCACACAGTCTAACAGCCCGTCTCTTCTTTCTGAGAGTGCTTCTAGCTATTCTCCTAATGCTATCTACCACCGTGTTATTTTATTGGGCCCTATTTTCTTATTTTTACATTAAATAATTTTATGCTAGGCTGAACATGGTGGCTCATGCCTGTAATCTCAGCCCTCTGGGAGGCCAAGGCAGGTGGATTGCCTGAGCTCATGAGTTCGAGACCAGTTTGAGCTAGAGCAAGACCCTGTCTCTAAAAATATAGCTGGGCGTTGTGGTGGGCACCTGTACTCCCAGCTACTTGGGAGGCTGAGGGAAGAAAATCACTTGAGCCCAAGAGTTTGAGCTGGCTATGAGCTAAAGATGCCATGGCACTCTATCGAGGGTGACCAAGTAGGACTCTGTTCAAAAAAGAAAAAGAAAATTTTTATGCTGTTCTACAAATGGTTTAGGAAAAACAATAAAATAAAATAATTTTAAATACACAAGTACTTTAAGAATACTGTTTGAGCATTGTGGCAGGCTCCTGTAATCCCAGCTACTTGGGAGGCTGAGGCAAGAGAATTGCCTGGGCCAAGGAGCTGGCGGTTGCTGTGAGCTGTAACGCCTTGGCACTCTACTAAAAGCTAAGGCGCCAACCACATACACCTGAGCTGGCAGGTTCAAATCCAGCCCCGGCCCGCCAAACAACAAGGACAGCTGCAACCACAAAAAAAAAAATAGCCCAGCGTTGTGGCAGGGACCTGTAGTCCCAGTTACTTGGGAGGTGGAAGCAGGAGAATCGCTTGAGCCCAGGAGCTGAAGGTTGCTGTTAGCTGTGATGTCACAGCATTCTATTCAGGGTGACAGCTTAGGCTCTGTCTCAAAAAAAATTAAAAACAAAAAAGAATACTGTTTGGGGCAGCGCCTGTGACTCATCAAGTAGGGCGCCAGTCCCCATATGCCGAAGGTGCCGAGTTCAAACCCAGCCTCGGCTGAACTGCAAAACAGAAAAATAGCTGGGCGTTGTGGCGGGCGCCTGGAGTCCCAGCTACTCGGGAGACTGAGGCAAGAGAATCGCCTAAGCCCAGGAGTTGGAGGTTGCTGTGAGCTGTGTGACGCCACGACACTCTACCGAGGGCATAAAGTGAGACTCTGTCTCTACAAAAAAAAAAAAAAAAAGAATACTGTTTGATTCTTAAAATCCAAACTAACAGAAGTATATGTAGTAAAAAAAGAAAAAGAAAAAGAAAGCACTCCTTATTCCCCCCTACCCATTCCCATTTTCTATAAATAAGATATAAAATTCAGAGCGGTACTATGATTTCTTCTTTTTTAGTGTTTTAATTGCAATACTGATAAAGGCAGCACCATTCTGCCTCTACGATCTTCTGGTCTGTTATCTTTGTCCTCTGTTATTCTCCAGGATTTTGTCCTTACTCCTCTTCTCTTACTATAAATCCTCCCTTTATGAGTGACATGCTCATAGCTTCAAATATTATCTCATGTTGATAATTTATTAAAAAATTAATTTGCTTTAAACCACAGAGAGCAGTATATAGAATTTCACAGTGGTTGCCAGGCTATCAATCTTGAGAAGCAAAAATGTAACTTAATTAATAAAGGAATTGTTGCCTTTAATTTTGGAAAAATCATTCACCTCTTTCCTCATTTTTCAGTCTTCCTCTTTTTCATTTATCCCTGGAAAGTTTCTTCACCAACTTCTTAACCTTTCTAACAGGAACTGTCCCAGAATATTTTGTTAAGTTTCTCTACAAGCACAGCTCTGACCCCAGAAGGCTGGATGTTTATACCTCATAAAGAATTAATATCTGGGCTCGGCACCTGTGGCTCAACGGGCTAAGGCGCCAGCCACGTACACCTGAGCTGGCAGGATCGAATCCAGCCCAGGGCCGCCAAACAACAATGACGGCTGCAACCAAAAAATGGCCGGGCATTGTGGCGGGCACCTGTAGTCCCAACTACTTGGGAGGTGGAGGCAAGAAACTCACTTGAGCCCAGGAATTGGAGGTTGCTGTGAGCTATGATGCCACAGCACTCTATCCAGGGTGACAGCTTGAGGCTTTGCCTCAAAAAAAAAAAAAAAAAGAATTAATAGCTGAAAGACTGATTGTATGATATAAATTTATCTATTTGACACAGATTTTTTTTGAGGCAGAGTCTCACACTGTCACCATGGGCAAAGTGCCGTGGCATCATCACAGCTCACAGCAGCCTCCATCTCTTGGGCTCAAGTGATCCTCCTGTCTCAGACTCTGAGTAGCTGGGGCTACAGGCACCCACCACAACACCCAGCTAGTTTTTCTACTTTTATTATTTTTTTATTTTTTATATATATATATTTTTTTCTTGAGACAGAGCCTCACTTTGTTGCCCTCAGTAGAGTACCAAGTCATCATAGCTCACGACAGCCTCAAACTCTTGGGCTCTAGAGATCCTCTTGCTCAGCCTCCCGTGTAGCTGGGGGTACAGGTGCCCGCCACAACGCCCAGTGATTTTTTTAGAGACGAGGTCTCACTCTGGCTCAGGCTGGTCTCGAACTCGTGGGCTCAGGCAATCCACCCACCTCGGCCTCCCAGAGTGCTCCCTTTTCTTGCTGAGCAATACACATGGTGTGCATGCACCACAGATTAGTTAAAGCGTTCCACTGTTGAAAGCTTAACATCTGAGCAGTTTCCAGTTTGGGGCTACTACAAGTACAACTGCTTTGAACACTTGTCTACAGGTTTTTGTGTGAGCATAATTCTTAACTTCTTTAGGGTAAATGCCTAGAAGTACAATTGCTGGGCTATAGGTTGTATGGTAATTGCTATGTTGTATTTTTAGGTAATGCCAAACTGTTTTCCAGAGTGATTATACTATTTTACACTCCCAGAAGGAATTTAGTATTGTCACTAAGTATTTTGTTTCTTGTTTTTGTTGTGTTTGGTGAGACAGGGTTTGCTCTGTTTGCCTGGGCTAGAGTGCAGTGGCATCATCATAGTTCACTGTGGCCTCAAACTTTTGGGCTCAAGTGATCTGATACTCCTGCCTCAGCCTGTTCAGGAATCGGAACTAGAAGCAGACACCACCACAGCTGGCTAATTTTTCTAATGTTTGTAGAGATGGGATCTTGCTATGTTCCACAGACTGGTTTTGAACTCGTGACCTCCAGTGATCCTCCCATCTCCCAAAATGATAAGATTATAGGCATCAGCCACCACCTCACCCATCCCATCACCATTTTTTATTTTAGGCATTCTGATAGGTAGGGAGTGATATCTCATTGTGGTTTTAATTTGCATTTCCCTGATGGCTAGTGCTGTTGAACATCTTGTCACATAATTGTGTTCTATCTCATCTTCTTCAAAGAATTATTTGTTCATGTCTTTTGCCCATTTTCTGACTTGAGTATTTTTTTATGATTGAATTTTGGAAAGTCTTTATAAATTCTCAATAATAGCCCTCAGCAGGTGTTGTGGCCCACATCTATAGTCCCAGCTATTCAGGAGGCTAAGGCAGAAAGATCACTTGAGCCCAGGACTTAGAGACCTATAGTGTGCAATGATAGTGCCTGTGAGTAGCTATTGCACCTCAGCCTGGGCAATATAGCAAGACCTCATCTGCAAATAAACAAATACTCGTTCTTTTTCTTTTCTTTGTCTTTTCTTTCTTTCTTTCTTTCTTTTTGAGACAGAGTCTCACTATGTTGCCCTAGGTAGAGTGCTGTGGCATCACAGCTCACAGCAACCTCAAACACTTGGGCTTAAGCCATTCTCTTGCCTCAGCCTCCCATGTAGCTGGGACTACAAGTACCTGCCACAATGCCCGGCTACTTTTTTGTTGCAGCTGTCTTTGTTATTTAGCTGGCCCAGGCTGGATTCAAACCCTCCAGGCTGGGTGTATGTGGCCAGCACCGTAAGCACTTGTCTATAGATGCTAAGCCTTCTTTTCTTTTCTTTTCTTTTCTTTTTTGAGACAGAGTCTTACTTTGTTGGCCTCAGTCATGTGGAGTCACAGCTCACAGCAACCTTAAACTCTTGGGCTTAAGCGATTCTCTTGCCTCAGTCTCCCAAGTAGCTGGGGCTACAGGCACCTGCCACAATGCCGGACTGTTTTTTGTTTTGTTTTGTTTTGTTTGAGACAGGGTCTCACTCTTGGTCATACAGGTCTCAAACTTGTGAATTGAGACAATCCACCCGCCTCAGGCTCCCAAGTGCTGGGATTACAGGCGTGAATCACCTCGCCTGGCTAGTTCTTTTTCTTATAGATGGTTAGCAAATATTTTGTCTAAGTTTGTAACTTGCGTTTCACCCTTTTTTTCTCAAAAAGAAAGAAAGAAAGAAAAGACAAAGAAAAGAAAAAGAACTAGTATTTGTTTATTTGCAGATGAGGTCTTGCTATATTGCCCAGGCTGAGGTGCAATAGCTACTCACAGTCACTATCATTGCACACTATAGGTCTCTAACTCCTGGGCTCAAGTGATCTTTCTGCCTTAGCCTCCTGAATAGCTGGGACTACAGATGCGGGCCACAACACCTGCTGAGGACTATTTTTGAGAATTTATAAAGATTTTCCAAAATTCAATCAAATCCTGTCAAAATGGCAGCGCGGATCTTCACAATGGCTCTACTGTCATTACATTTGACTGCATAAAAGGGAGTGACATGAGGAAGAGCTTTTAGCCATCTTTGGTGTTTTTTCAGAACATCTCCGAGATCTGCTACATAGAAGGCATCCTTATCATCAGAAGAGGAAACTTCATTGATTTTTTGATCCAGAATGTCCTTGGCAGTAAAACCCTCATCAAGCAAGTGGCAGTCAAACTCTTCATTACTAATGTTGTTCATGGTTTCTTGATGTTTCTTT
>CAUYON010197577.1:0-19707 GCA_963573935.1 Arctocebus calabarensis
TCTTTATATAGTGATCAAGGAAATGCCATGAAGGATATCTGTAACAGTATGATCAAAATATTTCTGAATGTATATGAATCGTGCCCTGTGATTGCACCAATGTACATAATTATGATTCAATAAAATTATTAAAGAAAAAAAGGTAAATAAATATAAAAATAAAATCTCCCTTTATTAACAACAACAAAAAAAAAGATGGAGACTTTACATCTTTTGTGTTAACCTGGATGGAAGTGGAACACATTCTTCTTAGTAAAGCATCACAAGAATAGAGAAGCAAGAATCCTATGTATTCAATTCTGATATTAGGAAAATTAATGGTCTAGTACACGGTGGGGGGGTGAGGAAAAGGGAGAGAGAAAGAGGAAGTGGGTGGAGGTTCATTGTGTATGACACACCTTTTGGGGGTGGGACACGATTATAAAAGGGACTGTACCTAACAAATGCAATCAATGTAACCTGGTTCTTTGTACCCTCAATGAATCCCCAACAATTAAAAAAAATATTTATGTCAAAGAAGTCTTGTGTTTTGCATAAATTTAGTAATTATTTTGACTGTCAATTTCACCTCTGCCTCATTATTATAAGCAACATATATTTCTCTCCCTAACATTTGACATTTTAATAATACTAAAAGGATCAAGAAGAGAAATTAGAACAGAGGCTAGGATTATACTTCTCTAGAGGCTGGTTGAGGTAGAAAGAGTCATTTGTGGGAACACAGGCTTGTTTTTCGTAATAGCTTTATGAAGACATAATTCAATACCATATAATTCACCCATTTAAAGTATACAATAGTTTTTAATATATCCATGGTGTTGTAAAACCACTGCCACAAATCAACTTTAGACCATTGTCATCATTCCAAATAGAATCCCTGTACCCTTAGCAGCCAACCCCCATACTTCAAGCCTAGGGAACCACTCTATAGATATGTCCATTCTGGACATTTCATATAACTGGAACCATAAAATATGTGGTCTTTTGGGACTAGCTTCTTTCATTTATCATGTTTTCAAGTTTTATCCATATTGTGGCATATATCAGTATCAGATTCCTTTGTGTTGCTGACAATATTGCATTGTAAAGACATACTATCTTTTACCAATTTGTGAACCTTTGTTTTATTTGCACATTTTGGCAATTATGAAGAATGCTTCTATGAAAATTTGCATACAAGTTTTTGTGTCAAATGTAGATAGCAATTTGATTACTAACTTAGTCTCTATATCTGTTATATATTTATTCTGATGTTCTATTTCTTCTTGAGTCATTTTTGGTAATTTATGTTTTCTAAGATTTTCTCTATTTTATGTTTTAAGCTATTTAATTTATTGAAAACTATAGTCTTTTGAAAAGTATTTGTAGTGTGATGGGAAAGACAAGAGGATAGTGGAAGATTGTGTAGTAGCCCTGAGATCCCTCCTGCAATCTCTGGGGTTCTTTTTTCTTTTCTTTTCTTTTTTTTTTTTTTTGCAGTTTTTCTCCTTTGAGCCACAGGCACCGCCCAATCCCTGGGGTTCTTACGGCAATTGAACTCAAAAAATTCTGTACTGTGATTTTTTTTTTTTTTTTTTTTTTGGTGACTAGCAGTACCAATAGTCAAAAGAAGAAATAGCAACAATAACAAGGATCAAAGAAATTTTAAATTGGGGTGAATTAATTAACAAGACCACCCTTGCCATACATTCTAGATTCAAGGAGCTGGTACTATTTGATTAGTTGTTTGACTAAAATATGTGCTCAGTAGTGGTCTATGTGAAATAAAATTGTGATGCCAGAAATACCTCAGTATACTGTAAAAGAAGGAATTTAAAGGTTTAGAAAGATGGGAATGTTAGAGTGTATTTATAACATGTAACTGGCTTACCCAACTCACAATTATCCTCTAAGAGGACCTAGAAGATATTTCTCTTGACATAGAAATAAAGAATAAATAGGTGAGGGTGAAAGTAGAATACAGGAAAAGCACGGTATTCAGCAATGGTTCTCTGTATGGGTAAGGGACAAAGATGGGCAATGCAACCATTGAAATAGGTGGCCAAGGCAGAGGCTAAGTAATAGCACTTAGTGGGTAGGGGGGTCAATGAGTGTAGTTACCATAATAGGCAACAAACTCCAAAACTTATCAGAAGGTAAATCTTTGGTGGTAGCTTATTGATTGTATCTCTTGGGCTATAAATAAGTGACAGCTCACTAAAATTTTTCTGATCTATATAATCTAAAATATTCTTTGTCCAAGAAATAGAAACTGAGTCATATTAGAGGCTGTGTGATCCTCTTCCAATTCTCAGCCTTAAGTCAAATCCACAGATCTGGAGTCCCTAAAATAAAGGAGAAGATGGGTACCTTTATAAGACTATAAATTTGAATTCTGACTTTTTTCAAAGGGGTTTAGAGCTATTTAATTAGGTAACTTCACTAGGGAAATATAAACTTCACTGAGCACAGAGTAATTCTTGAAGACCCCGAATGCCAGTGTGATCTGCCTGTCAACGTTGAGGACTAACAGTCATTAGATGACGAAGTTTTGGCCTAAGTTCATCTCACTGTGGACCTGGGAGTTTTGTAAGTCCATCTGTCTGCTAGGCCTTCCATAACAAAATATTACAGATGGGGTGGTTTAAACAACAGAAATTAATTTTCTCACCGTTCTGGAGGCTGGAAGTCCAAGATCAAGGTGCCAGCAGGGTTAATTTCTCTTGAGGCCTCCCTACTTGGCTTGCAGATGGTTGTTTTCTCTGTGTGTGTGTTCTTGGTATCTTTCCCTGTTCTTATGAGGATACCAGTCCTGTTGAATTACGGCCCTACCATTTTGGCATTATTTAATCTTGAATATATCCTTAAAGTCCCCATCTCCAACAGCAGTCACAATGAGGATTAAAGCTTTATCATAAGAATTTTGGAAGACACTGTTTAGTCCATAATACCATCCTATTGTTATTAGTATTGCTACAGTGCAAACTTTCAGAATTCTTCTTGACTTATGGAATGAGAGCACACCAAATATTTAATAAACTATTAAACCAAGAAAAAATCCCTGGAATAACTAGAGATGAGTGCCCCTGATAAAGACTTGATAGATTCAGGGGTGGCAAATCTATTCCTCTCAGGACATAGTTGCATTTGTGTAAGCCATTTGCACATGATAAATCCACTCCTACTTTTCCATCTCCCTAAGCCTTTGGATTCCTATTACTTTCCCCAATTAGTTAACCTATATGAAGGCTTGAAGTTAGGTTGGTGGGGTCTCAGGTATCTCTGAAGATATGTGTTATAAGAATCACACACAGAGAGATGAATGTCAGATGTTCTGTACTTATTAGTCTTGACAAGGTGGACAGAGATTGTGGGTGTTTTGAGGGACTTTCATTCCCCACAGAGTATTAAGCCTAGTGATAATGTGTAGCCCCAGAGCCCTGGCAGGTTGCTTTGAACTGCCTATGATCCAAGGTGGTTGGCATGTCTTAATAACCTCAAGGTGGCATTTGGCCTATACATTTTGTTGTTCTTGTTGTTGTTCTGCTTATTCCTATGATGAAATTTTCAGCACTAGATTAAGAGGATGTTTTTCTTTTAGATATCTTTATCTTCCAACCAGAACTCAAAATGGATTCCAATGCACCAATCCAACCAAGATGTTGAATCTGTTCAGATGGGTAAACCTGCCTTTAAGATACCTCCTGGTTATAATGACAATTCATTGATGTATCTGCAGTTTTCTGATTTTTTTTTTAAAATTGATGTACCATAACTCATAAAACAGTGGTAGAAGCAGTTTTAAGTTGGCCACTTTTGGGAGCCTTATCTTTTCTGGCCTTGTGATTTCAAGAGCCTTTCAATAAGTCCACCTCAACATCTAACACAGTGATTTGTACATAAATGATGATCAATAAATGTTTGTTAATTCGCTATGTCTTTAAGCTGGGAACATGTTTAAATTTTTTTAAAGAAAAAATCATCCCAGCTTTAAAGTAATATGCACTCTTTCTTATATAAAGAATGTATTCTTCTTGAAAATTTGGGAAATAAAGGTAAGCCTAAAGAAGAAAATAATAAAAACTCATATGACACACTTGGAGATTATTATTAAGTTTATTGAGTTTTTGGCATATGGTTCTTTTTAATCTTTGCTACCATCCTCCCTGAATCACAAACCCTCACAGATTGTACTATATGTTTAGATTTCTATTCATGACTTCTGAGAACAGGAAGCAAGTTCTATGAAATTATAGTCTATCATGTAGATCTACTCTAATTTTTCTAAAGGTGTATATGGTTGAATACATAGATATTTGACATGAATCTTTAAAGAATTATAGATAACAAATGTCTTTAGACATAAATATTGTCTGCATTTTAAATCTTTTCTGTGGGATAAAACTTTAGAAGGAAAATTACTTGGTCAAAGTGTGTAAATATATTTGAGATCTTGATGAATATTTCAATATAATTTTCCAGAAAGTTTGTGCTCTTTACACTTCCAGAATTATGGTATTTCCCTAGGTGTTTCCTCATTATTAACTGATTTCTTCTTTATTCTTTTAATTCTTTGCTAAAGTGAGAACTTCTTATGTAACCTCCCTGACAAAGACTATTTATTATTTCTAATGATTCTAGATCATTTATGCATCTGTTATCCTCTGACAGCTCGACTGGGGCTGAAGGGGCCAAGACGGCCTTACTTATGTATCTGAAATGTACTTCTAACTTTTGGCTGAGTCACCTTTTTCTACCCATCCTGTTCTCTCATCCTGAAATATACGTTAGACTGCTTTTTCACAGTCTCCGGGTTCCAAGGCCTCACAGGCTTGACCTCCAGAACTTGCACAGAGTAATTTCTACCACATGAATGTCAATGTAATATTGCAAAGGTGAATGGACTCAGAGAGGCTTGATTAGTTGGGTGCCATTATTATCAAACTCTATCCTAACTGTAATTAGTTTTGTTCTCAATTATAAGTGAAATTTTTTAGTGATTTATATTTTATATGTTTTTACATTGTCCTTTGACTATTTTTCCATCATGCTTTAGGGTTATGTTACCAAATTTTAAGAACTCACTGTATATTATAGATGTGAACTTTATAATAGTTGTTATAAAATTTTTTCTCAGTCACTTTGTTGATTTACTTTTTATGTTGTATCTTTTTCATAGTCATTTAAAAAATTGCTTTTAAACTTAAGAAATCTTTCTTCAGTTAAAAATCAAATGCCTATTCTTATAGCTTTTATAAGGTTTGACAATTTATGTTTAATTTTTTAATATAATAAAAATTTATTTTGGTATATGATTTGATGATAATTTAAGATGATTTTTAATACAACTATTAATTTATGCTCTATACTCCTTATAAAAAATCTATCATTTTGCAGTTATTTTCTTTCTACTTATAATATATAGTGAGTTGTCTGGATTTATGCTTTTTGGAGTTTGTTCTTGTGTTATTTCTTCTGTTTTATTGTTCTATCTATAAATCTTTTACCAATGTCTCATTATTTCAATTATAGGAGATTTATAAGTGGTCTTAATATCTTACAGAGCAAACCTATTCACATTTCTCTTCAACAGGGTTTTTTTTTTTTTGCCTCTTCATTCTTTCAGATGAACTTCAGAAATACATCGTTAAATCAAAATCAACCCTCATGAGATTATGATCGGGTTTGCATTATCACTCATTTGGAGAAAATGGACATCCTTACATGATTAAGTCTGCCCAACCAGGAACATGGTACTCAAGTCTTTTTTAATTTCTTAATGAAAGAACCTCTCTCTCTCTTTCTCCCAAACATTTCTTATTATAAGTTATTTCTCATGTATTTTTTTAGGGTGTGCTATTGCATCTTCATTATATTTCTATCTAATTATTACCTAAAATATTGATTTCTTGATAATTACCCTGCACTCAGCCACTCTTTCGAATGTGCTTATTAATTCCAATATTTTTCATATTGATTTTCTTGCCTAAATAAGTTGGCAATTTTAATGTCTGCAAATAATAAAAATTCTTTCTTTTGCCTGTCAATAGTCATACCTTTTAGTTTGGTTTAATGTCTTATTTATTAGCCAGGAATCCTAGAACAATGTTAAAAAGAACTTATTTGGTTTTTCATGCAACCACAAAGAGGCTTGGTAACCAGAAACAAATTCCAATGTTTTGAATTTTATGCTGGACTATGTAATAGGTAATATGTAATATATGTTATTTTGCCTTTCTCAAAGCTTCTCCTATTATTTATGTCATTTTAATACATTTTATTATTCCTCTGAGTATATGGTAAAGAATATTCACAAATCTTCTGTGCAAGAGCCCTAATGTCATATGAAAAGAATTATTATATATTTCCTTAATTTTCTCTTTCTGTTTCCTTTTGCTCCTCTATTTCTTGTTTATCATAGCATCTCATATTTCTATTTTCTCTGAATCATTTCCAAGTTTCCACGTGTCTGTTTAACTATGGAATGTGGAAGTGCGCCCATCTTTTCAGAAGAGGTTGAATCCTGTGACTAATTGGAAGGATTAGTTCATTATTCTTACTAGTTATTTAGGTATTTTGCTTGCTTTCTAGTGTGCACTGCTCAGCCTTTTGTTATGTAAATTATGTATCTATTTAACATAAAATCGAATCTCCTAGCTGAACTATAATTCACTTCCCAGTGGCAGACAGGCATGTTACTCAAAAGCTCTCCCTGGAGCTACCATCCATCTTTTACTAATTTCTCTATTGCTCTTTACAGCAAAACTTCCTGAAAGGTTGGTTTGTACTTTTTGTCTTCATTTCCTCAGCTCATACTTTCTCTTTAACTCGTTTTAGTCATGGTTAATTTTTTAGTCCTCACTGTTCTACTGAAACATCTTTATCAAGGACCCTATCTTGTCCATACTGCTGAACCTCCCCCACCAACCATGGTCAATTCTCAGACCTCATTGTACCAAATATTTTGGCAGGTTTAAAACTTCCAAACTTTCTGAATTGTGTCCTACCTCGCTAGTTGCTCTCTCTTGGTCTCATTTGCTGATTCTCCTCCACACCTTGACTTTTAAAAAAATCATGGTAAAATATATGTTATATAAAATTTACTATTTTATCCATTTTTAAGCATACAGTTCACTGACATTAAATACATTTACAATGTTGTGCAACCATCACCATTATCTATTTCCAGAATAATTTCATCATCCCAAACTGAAACTTTATACTCATTAAGCACTAATTCTTCATTATGCCTCACCCCAAGCTGCTGGTAGTCACCCTCCTATTTTCTGTTTGTATGCATTTGCCTATAATAGGTAACTCAGATAAGTAAAATATTACAATATTTATCCTTTTGTATCTGGCTTATATCACATATCATAATGTCTTAAATGCTCATGTATCAGAATTTCATTCCTTTTTGTGGTTGAATACTATTCCATTGATTTTTTTGTGTGTGTATCTTGATGCATGTATGTGTATCACATTTTGTTTATTCATTCATCTGTTCCCATCTGTTGGCTTTTGTGAATAGTGCTACCATGAATATTGTTTTGCAAGTATGTTTTAGTCCCTGCTTTCAGTTCATTTGAGTAAGTACTTAGGAGTTGAATTGCTGGATAGTATAATACCCCTATGTTTAACTTTTTGAGGAAACAATACACCATTATTTTTCTTTTTTTAAATTTTGGATTAATATGAGGGTACAAATGTTTGAGTTTGTTAGATACGGTCCCTGTTGTAGTTGTGTCCCTCACCCAATGGGCACAATGTAATGATGGTTCAGCACCTATGAGGGTTCTAGTTTCTCCACATCCTAACCAACACTTGTTATTTTTCTTTTTGATGTACTCATTCTAATGACTGTAAAGGGGATTCATTGTGGTTTTAATTTGCATTTCGGTAATAACTACATATTGATATTGAGCATCTTCTCATTGCTATTGGCCATTTGCCTGTTTTCTTTGAAGAAACATCTATTCAAGGCCTTTGCCCACTTTTGAATTGGGTGGTTTGTCTTTTGGTTGCTGAGTCCCTTATCAGATATATAACTGGCAAATATTTTCTTCCATTCTATGAGTTAACTTTTCACTCTCTTGATAGTGTCTTTAATGCACAAAAGTTTTTATCTGTTTTTTTTGTTTGTGTGTTTGTTGTCTTAGCCAACAAATCATTGCCAAATCCAAGATAATGAAAAATTTCCCCTATATTTTCTTTTAGGGATCTTATAGTTTTACCTTCTAGGCTTAGTTCTTTGATTCATTTTAACTTAATTTTTGTATATGGTATAAGGTAGAGGTCCAAATTCACTCTTTTATATGTGGATATTCAATTTTCCAAATATGTTCCTGGACTTTTTAAACATTGGAATATGCCTCAACACATTCCTTAGTCCACTTCTCTATATCTAGATGACCTACCTTGGCCATCTTATCCAGTTTCATGGCTTTAAAAGCATCTGTATGCTGATTATTCTTGGATTATATCTCCAGGCTACATCTCTCCCCTTCCACTCAATATTCATACATCCAAGTTCTATATCAATTCTCCTCTAGAACTCCAGATTCATAAACTAAATTCAGCACTATCAGTTTGAGAATTAAAACTCTTAACATGTCCAAAAATTAACTTAGGATTCTCTTCCTCATCCCAAACCTGTACCTCTCCAGTTTTTCTTATTATAAAAAATGCTATGTTCAGTCTCCCAGTTGCCTAGGCCAAAAACTGGCATGCCACCCTTTACTCTCCCTTTCTTTCACACCCCATATGTAATCCATCAGCAAATCCCATGGGCTCTGCTTTCTAAATATAATCTAAATTCACTTACTTCTCACTCCTCTGATGCTACCTCCCTAGTTCAAGCCCCCATCTTCTTGAGGATTCTGCAGAAGCCTCATAATGGTGTTTCTCTAACCACTCTTATAATCCTGTAGTTGATTTTCCATACATTACCTAGGATAACTTTTCAAAATGAGTTTTTAACACTATAAGTCAGATCATATTATTTTCTTGCTCAAAACTCTCCAGTAGTTTTTCATCATAGTCAGAAAAGAAAACAAGAGGGAGGTGCCCGTGTCTCAAGGAGTAAGGGCATTGGCCCCATATACTGGAGGTGAAGGCTATGTTAATTAGTAGGATGTAAGCACTCCAATTTGTATAACTAATCAACACATTGAATCTCATAATGGCATAAATGTATTCACGATCTATGTAAAAATGATCTAATTAAAAAAAGAACAAAAAGAAAAAGAAAAACAAAGGGCAGTGCCTATGGCTCAAGGAGTAGGGCACCAGCCTCATATGCTGAGGGCGGTGAGTTCAAACCCAGCCCCAGCTAGAATGAAAAAAAAAAAAAAAAAAGAAAGAAAGAAAGAAAAAGAAAAGAAAAGAAAACAAGTTCTTATTGTAACTCCAGGGCTCTGGTTTCCATTACTATTACTGTGTAGTAAATCACTTCAAAACTTAGTGGTTTAAAACAACAAACATTTTATGATACTTTAGAAACTCTGGCAGGTCTTAGCTGATTAGTTCTTCTCATTATTGCAGAGTCCATTGCGGTCATTCTAGGGGACTCTGATGACTGATCTGGAGGGTCCATGATAATTTTATTCACATGTTTGCCTCCTCTGCAGGGTGGCCAGAAGCCTGGGCTCAGCTGAGACTCTTGACTGGAGCACCTAAATGTGGCTTCTCCAGCATGATTGTCTTAGGATAGTTGGACTTTATTATATGGCATCTGGCTCCCCTCAGAGTAAGCACCCAAGAGTCCAGGAGGAAGCTGCATGGGCTTTTTACAACATTGCGTCAGAAAGTATCTAGCATCACTTCCACAGTTCCCTATTGATTGAAGCAGTCAAAAGCCCACCAGATCCAAGGGTAGGAAATTTAGACCTGACTCCTTGATGGCAGGATTGTCAAAGAGTTTGTGACCATTAAAAAAATACCACACCCCTATATGATCTAGTTCCTGTGTCCCTGCTGCCACCTCTAGCTTCTCACTGTATTGTACATTCTCCTTGAACCACACTGATACACTCCAAGCTCTCTTATGCCTCACAGCCTTTGACCTTGCTGGTCTCTCTGTTTTGAATGTTTTTCTTTCAGATCCATGCATAGATCATTCCTTCACTTCATTCATTCACTCCTTCTCTAACTTGTCTGAAATAGCATCTTCCTCTTCAAGACTCCTTACCCTCTATTTTCTTTATGGACATGCCCAACCCCATATTCTAATTGTTTATATTATAGTTGTCTATTAGTTACATTTGTCTCATTCACCACACACAAACTCTATGAGGACAGAGACTTGGACTGATGTGTTCACTTGTATACTGTAAACAGAGACTGCTATACAGAGTTGTTCCATATTTGTTAAATGAGAGATTGAATTCAGGTGCATGTTTTCCATTCTTTCTTATAATCCTTCTTTTTCATTCCACTCTAAGGGGAAAATACATTTTCTATTCTCTTTTATTTGGGGGAAGTTTTCTCCCACTGGTGCCTGTTTATCAGCTATAGGGAATTTGTTTTTGAAAGACATTTCATTCATCCATTTTGCTTTTGGAAAAATACTAGATTTGAGTAGCAGACTTTATTTCTCTGGTCTTTGATTTTTTTTTTTTTTAGTTTGTGCTTTTGTTTGGTTTTGTTTGTGCTTCTTTATTAAGCCCAGACTAGATAATAGTTTTGTGTTTTTTAAGTGCCAAAATAAAAATCTGAAGGTGATTTAAAATTTTCCATTAGAAATATATTTACAAAAATAAAACCTTACAGAAATTGCTTAAAGAAATTGACTGTTAGTTACTTAAGGCTATGGAATAGCATGTGCTTTCCCTCACCTGAAGAATCTTAGGAAAGATTGTATATACAATAGAACCTCCATACTTGACCACCTTCCTAAATTGACCACCTCCTCAAGTTGACCTCGTTTTCATCAACCACCCATGCACCACACATAGGCCTAGTTCCTTATGTTGACCACCCCACATGTCTCAGAACTTATAGAGGGTCTACTGTATTTACAACCTATCTCATTTCAGAAAAGAATTTGAGGCAGAATTATACATAAAATAACAGAAACTCAGTAAATTGGGACAAGGCAAGCATAAGGTTTTAAAAGGTAAAGTAAATATTTTCCTCCATGGAAATATTTTAAAATGTGAAAAAGGGAAGTTTGCAATAGGAAGTTTTTTCAATTGTTTGGGTGTTTTAATCACAGGAGGACAATGATGGAAGTCAATCTATTTATGTTCTAAATTAGGCTATGAGTGGAGTAGACTAATTTAAAAAAATGCTTGAGAAAAATTGGTCTTTCAATGGATTTTTAGGTATTTGTGTTTATTTTGTGTGGCTAAATTGATAACATTTCATTAGCGGCCTGAGATAGAGCATACTGACTATTCTGAGTGCTACCTCTGGATCTGATTTTACTTTATTGTTTTGTACCAATGTTTGCAATTCCATTGTATGATTCTTTGTTGAGTGTTTGCTTTAAATGAGTGACTCATTCTTTTGCTATTGCTCTAGTTATCATAGAAATTAAAAGAAAATTCAGTGAACTGACATTAGCATTATGAGTGTTTACAATATGTTCAGTTCAACTATTATTTGTTGGATATTTACTGTCTAAGTCATGGACTGAAGCACATCTTTAGACCAGGCAAATAAATTAGTGAAGTAGGGCAGGTGTACAGAAAATCAATTGCCCAGGAAAGTAATCAAGCTTTCTTTGTTTTTATGCAAATATGGTAGAACCAGATAACGTAATAAACATAGTTGTACTAATGGGGATTATATTTTACCATATACACAAGAAAATGAAAATTGAAAATACACATAGTTAATTATTAATCAATTTCTTTCATGGTTTTGTTTATTTAGAATTGGAAAATGAATACCTTAACTTCTTCAAAACATTATCAGGTCTTATATTTCACATTGTGAGGTACACAGTATGTTAATTCAGCCTTAAATCCTCTAAATGGTTTTGATATTTAATTTAATTTCCATTTGATAACTGAAGGAATAAGTGCTTCATAAATTAATAGTTCCTTTTGAACATGGATAGGATTTTGCATAGTGTTTTTATAAGTAGATGCCATTGTTTCACTTTTAGTATTGTATTGCATGTCAGTTCAATAACTTCTATTTGGAGCTCCCAATTTATACTATCAACAACAATTGATGAAGATGAACTAAAAGGGACTAACTTCTTTTCATAAAGTTTCATATCAAGAAAGTGTATTCGGAATGTGGGCTTCAATTTCACACTTTTGGGAATGTAAATCCAGCGATGGCTTTCACTTGTTTTAATAAAGGAAAGTAGATGAGATTATTCTCTGACAAATGAAATTCCCAGAGATTCAATTTTTATCATTAGTACATAAATAAATTGCTCTGTTTGCAAATGCCCTTGGTGAGAAATATTCAATATATTCAGAAGGGTCATAAGGTCAGGTCTTGTAACTATTTTTTGTGGCTAAGTTAAGATGGGCATTTTTCCATGGGTAATATGAAGCAGTTGATATAGTGAGTTTAAAAAATCAATATTCATTCATAATTTTAAAAAAGCAAACTCTCAGCAAACCAGGAAACCATATTGAAATAATATATGATAGATTCTCTTGTCTCTGAAGCTCCCTAAAATAATTTACTTAATGCTAGTAACATCATTATATATTAACAATGCATCATCCATCCTATTGTCCATGACTTTTTGATGTTGTCACTATGCTTTGTTGATGATGATCACAAGTCAAGTCTTATTCAGAGCATGCAAGAAAATTTGAATAAAGCTTTTTCTGATAATGTTAAATCACCACCCAGAATTGTATGGTGCAAAGGCAGAATAGGACATCAATTAACCAATATCTTCTCTTCAGGCATTCTTTAGGCCATTTGCCCTGCATTCCTAGAATGTGATCTCTTTCATTGTTAACTAAGTCTCTGCTGTGTACATACTGCCACCAGTAGGGAGCAGTGTGGAGAATAGAGGAGGGGCCCATTGGCCAAGTCCCATTTACACAAGGAATGTCTTTTCCTTCTGACCTGAGACTGGCCTGGAAAAGTAGTGTCAATACATGAATCAGAGGCAAGAGAGAACATGGATGTAGTGATGGTGTTATGGAGTAATGGTCTCAAAAGCCTCTGAGGATATGGGCAAGTCCTCCCTTTGAGTATCACTAACACATGGGTCTTTTGAGGTTTTGACAAGGGGGTACTAGAGAATCATCTTAGATACTAGCAGGAGGACACACAAGACAAAAATTCTGAGTTCGTATTTCAAATATATTAACTATTTCATGTAATTGTAAAAAAAATTATGAGAATAATCACAACCACCAAAAAATTGTATATGAGTCAAAATGTTGGGCAAATTTCTGATGAGAACATTGTTCTTGAATGAAGTCTTCTTGCAGGGTTGAGAGTTCTCTATGTCCTTGTTACTCAAAGTGGGATCCACAGGTCAATAGCATCACTCAGAGCTTGTGGAATCTTGGGCCCCATCCCATTCTTGCTGAATCAGAATCTGCATTTTAACAAAATCTCTAGGTGGTATATATGCATGTTAAAATCTGAGAAGAACCAGAATGTTCTTCTTGTCTCTAGTACCCATGGTGGGCAGCTCAGATTTTAATTCAGGAATGCGCTTATTAATAGGCTAAAGGTGACAGCATTTTTAATCAATGAGGAATCTATGTCCTCCTTCCATTAGGTAATTTACATATCATTGAGTTTATGTATAGATTTTCAAATGGTCTGATTTTATAGGATAGGATCTTTCCATTAAACTTATGTTATGGTTAATAATTTGGGTGATATTTACAATTTCAAAGTTAAGAATGAATAGTGTCAATGCTTTAAAAGGTAACACAGTGTGTTCTTCTCTCCTTGTAATTTGCAGACAGGGAAAAACCACACTTGCTATTCAGTGATGGCATTCTGTATTTCTGATTTCCATAGTATATACTTATTTACATAAATCTAAATATGGTAAGTCTTTCTCCTATACACTTATCTGACTGTCACAGGCTGAGACCAAAAAGGTAATTACAGTGAAATTGAATGGTATTAGAAGCAAAAGGCATATTATTTAAATTAAATGCAGTTCCAAACTAAATAAATTGGATGGTAGACCAGGTCACTGAAAACTGTATTTCTAACAGAAACCCAAGTAGAAACAGCAGAAGTTGGATGGATAGGCTAGGGTGGGGCTGTGCATACACTGTCTTCGGTCATTGGAGCCATCATGGGTTGGGGGGGGTGCCTGCCTCAGGCTTTACTCTACTTTTTTTCCTGTCCCTAACCCAGGGAAGGAAGAGAGGGTGAGTATCTTATTCTCCAGCAAAGGAGCCAAAGGAAAGGTGAGCAAATGTTATAAAGCTATATAAGCTGCATATTCACAAATCCCAGCCAAATACATCATCAATAGATAACTGCATTTCAGGTTGATCATGACCAGTTTGTTGTAGCCAATAAGCATGATCTGAAGAACCCAAACCTGCAGCACCTCTAGGGTGAGAGGATAAAACAGAGCCTGTAGGATGAAAAGAGAGAAGCAGAAGTTGAGCAATTTTTATATCAGGAGAAATGGTAACATTGTTCTGAGTGGTATGATCCATTACTTTAATTTCTCCTGTATAGTTAGACTCAATCCCTTCTGGCAAAACAAAGAAACCTTCCAAAGTCATGCTACTCTGTTCTAAAAGGAGGCCAACTGTATTGTTTGGAAGAGGTCCAAATGTGCCAGTAGGAATGGCTTTCGGACCCATTTCAGGTGTTAATATGTATCTAGTGGAGGGACTGAGGTCCAGCCCTGCACTGTCCTTGGTTGCTCTGGACAGTTGGGAGGTTGCAGAGGAGCTGCTTGAGCTTGCAGTGGTAGCAGAACTTGTTGTGGGTAAACAGACATTGGCCCTATTGTTTGCCGGGGCCAAGGTTGGCCCCATGATCCATTTCCCAAAATGGGATGTCCATTAACATCAAATCTAGATTTGCATTTAGTAGCCCAATGTTTGTCATGATGACACCCAGGACACAAGCTCACAGGGGCTCAAGCAGAGGCATGGTGAAAATTAACTGCAGACTGATTAGTAGCAGCAGCAGAAGCTGCTACTGGACAATTTTTAATAAAACGAGTAGACTGTCCACAATGGAAGCAGCCTCCTCTCTGATGGTGACTAATGGGTGGTTTAAAATGGCAATATTTAGAGGGAGAGGTGCCAAAGCTTGCATTTTTTAAAGGATACCTTGGATATAAGAAGGTCCCATGTCAGTATAAATTCTGATATAATCAGAAAAGTCCCCTTTCTTCCTATAAGGACAGAGAGCAGACTGATAAGCTGAAGTACCATTTTCATATGCTAGTTGTTTAACAAGAATTGGTCCTGCCTCACCATCAATAACAAGGCAACCAACTGCCTGTAAAAGGCGGGAGAAAAAATTTTGATGAGGTTCATCAGTCCCCTGTCTAATTTTACTCAACTCTTCAGTTTTAGTGCTGGAGGTAGGTAACTTCTTCCAAGCTTGTAATGCCAATTGATTAATTTGTTGGTAGGATTCAGGAGGATAATTTAATTGATCTGCCATAGAGGCTTGAGGTCCTTCTCCCAGAAGAACATCTATAGTGAAAGGGATATTTTGTTGCTGATTACGTTCTGCATGTTCTACAGCAGGGTCAGCTCAATCTGATTTGCACAGTAAGTAATCACCACCAGAAAGACATGCTTTTGCAACAGAATTTCAATCATTAGGAGGGAAAGCATCTTTAGACAGAGTGTCCACTAAGGCAAGAGTGAACGGGGCAGTTGGACCATAATTGTGCACAATCCTGTTTCAGCTCTTTTAAAAGAGAAAGACTGATGCTAGCGAATTCAATTGCCCTGTTGATCAATGGTTTCAATAATTGGAAAACAAGAAAAGCCATCTAAAGATTCTCCTTGTGCACAAGCTTGTTCCAAGGTCAGTTGCAAAGGCAACTTGGAAGTCTGCCCTGACGTAACAAAAGGGGGTGGTGGTGACAGAAATTTAGAAGTGGGAAGTCAGATTCCAGGCAAAGTGGTACAGGCTGGGATGGAGGGGAGACATGAAGTCCAGCCATAGACAATAGCCAAGAAGGATCAGGGTCATTATCTGAAACAGAAGAGGAATGCTTCTCATCATTCGTCTTCATTTTGTAATTTTTGTTGAGATTCAGGGGGAAGGGTTTTTATCATATTTAGGTCTTTCTGCCTAAGCAGAAGGAGAAACATTTATCATCTGAAAAGAGGGACAAATCTGTTCATGATTAGATTCTAAACAGTTCCTAACTAGTCCCCAAAGAGCAAAAGTATCAATAGGAAGTTTAGAACGTCCGTTGGCTATACAATAAGAATGCAGTTTTTCCCCTACTCTCTCCCAGGTAGCGGCATTAACAGTGCCTTCCTCAGGGAACCAAGGACAAATTTCTTGAATAAAGAGAAGAAACTGCTCTAACTGGGTGACATCTATAGGATGGCCACGGGTTTTTAACATAGACTTAAGCATTAGAATAAAGTGTTCTTACTCCTTTGAGCCTGACTGTCCCATAATTTATTACTCCCAATGATTGATTACCCCAGACAACAAATTTACTTACGAACTCCACAGTTCCTCTTCTCTTCTGACGGGGGATCCCTTCACCTGTGTGCACCTGCTAACCTGTACTTTGGCCCCCGGTCAGGCACCATCTTTCACCAGCCAGCGCGAAGAGTAAACGTAACAAATTGGGAATGGTGGGGAATGAAAAAAATAAAACACACAAGAAACAAAGATCACACAAAAGATAAGCATGGGATGGAAAGGTCTGACGCAGACGATGGCTGTAGCCAGCAGCAAAGCCTGTGAACGGCTTTATTTATATAGTACCTAAACTAGGTTGCTATACTAACAATGTTGCAAATAGCAGGGAAAGCGAATGGGAATATTTTCATTTCACAAGGTTGAGGGGAAGTAATAGTACATGGGGTAAAGATTAACTTCAGGGAGAGAAGGCTATGTGCTTTTAGGCAAAAGATATACAGAAGCTACATAACATTTGGCAGAGGGAGCAAAGAGAAAGAACTATTGTTTTTTAGAAAGGGAGGAGAAGTAGTTTGGGGGTCATTCCTTGAACGCACCTCCTGGGATGTGGGGGTCTTGCTACTTCACAATCTGCACTCCACAGAACCCTGGCTTTCTAACCAGAAAATAAAAACATTCCCATGCCCTTCTGTATTGAGTTATTTCCAAAGTACTATAGTCTGCGTTGGAAATGGTCAGCTGTCATGGGCTACAAGCCACCAGTAGGAATAAATTTCAACTTTATCTGTTGCTGATGAAGGATAATGAGCATTTTCTTATGAAATTTGGGGCCTCTCTTTCTTTCCAGCAGCTTTCATATTTCTATTGTGCCTGCTTCCATTATTATTATTAGACATAACAATGTCTAAAACACCATTGAAATAAATTTCATCTTAAATTGCCTTCCAAAAGTGAGGTGAGGAGATTCTGGCATCCATAAATGCAGAAATGTACAGTGCAATGGGATATGTGTTGTATCAGACCAAAACATGAAATGAGGAACATTATCAAGCTTGAAGGTTCATCAGGAGTTTCTAGATAATTCCACCATAGTTTCACTTTAAGTAGTCTCTTATGAAACATTGGCTCTCATTAGGCTTTCAGCTCTTGAGCCCCAGAATGCATTGTATTTAATTAACCTTCCTAGCATAAAACTTCTCAGAAACTCTAAGAAGTGGTAGCCAAATAAATTACTCTCAATGGTAATCTCAGAAATATTTTGAGATATATACATATATGTTAATATGTGATATATGTATATGTAGTGTATTCATATATGTATATATAATAAATATATATAACATTTATACATAATATATGTGTGTATATATATATAAACTCAGATCTTTGGAGAAGTGTGGTTACAGAGGTAGAGATGTCTCTAGACACCTGACTTAGAACGCATATGAAACCTTGTTTAGAGAGAAATTAGCCTTATTGCTGCTGAGTAGTTGTGAGGAAGGTACATAGGTACATGCTCACTGTTATTGAGGGTATGGGTAAAGCTTACAGAAACACTTTTGAAATAACATGAATCTGCTCTGAATATGCCCAGGTTGTGACACATCAACTATTCATAGAATTTTAACCACTTCTTTCCTACCAGTATTTTTTCTTGGTTTGTCCATTCGACATTTTCATAGACTGAACTATTATTTGAATATGGTGTTATTAATAAAAACAATAATAAGCAACAGTGGTCATTTCTATCTACTTTTGAACCTATTTCACAGGATAGAAGAGATAACGAAAACCCCTCTCAATCAGGGTATCTAAGTGGAAGCATCAGAGAAGAGTTTTATTAATGAAGGCTGCCAAGAAACTTTTCTTCTCTGAACATGTTAATCAGTAGGAGATGAAAGGAACAGAGAGAGGAAATGGTAGCAAGGATTATGGTGACCCTTAGTGGAGGTAGAGATGGAAAAGAGCAAGATAGCAGGTTTTGAGATGCTGGTAATGTTCTTTTACTTGATCTGGGTGCTGGTAACATAGGCATATTCAACTAGTGAAAAATTTTCATGCTATGCCCTTCTCATCAGAACATATTTCTCTATGTATGTTTTTAAAAAAGTTTAAACAGGTGAACAAACAAATAAAAACCTTAAACATGTAGTTTGTAAGGGGGTCCAGGGTAGAGCCAAGTATCCAGAAGACAAAGCAATGGTGAGGAACAAAGTGAGATAATGTCACTTAAAATGGAGAGAGGGTACATGAAAAGGGTCTGGCCAGACTTGTAACCAGAGTATCTGGAGGAATGTTTGAGAGGGATGGAGGGGAGATGAGGATGGTAGATAACAGTGGGGAGGATAGTGAATCTGGATGCTGGAACTCATAAGGAGCAGAAACAGAAAGCCAAGTGTGTATGGATCATGGAATATTGCTAAAAAGAGTTCAGCAGGTTCTTTTAGCATAGATTCAAGCAGCAGAGGAAGTGAGGGTGGGTCTCTCTGCTCCAGTGCATAAAGTGGTAGAGATCTTAGATAGGCTCCTGGATGGGCCCAATACTTGTTTAGATGGTAGGAATTATCAATTACACAGAAAACATTGGTTCCGTACATAGTATGTCCTCTGGGGCTTGGTCTTACATGTTGGTATCTCCTTGAACACTTCCAAATAAGGAAGTCCCTTTTGAGTACTGTTTGACTCACCACCCTAGTCAAGGATTAAATTTTGTGGTCATCACTAGAAAGCCAGATGATTGAATACATTCACCAAGTGTTCACTCAACAAATACTTGTTGAGCACCTAGTATGTTCCAATAGCTGTTCTAGGTATTGGGGAGGCAAAGAACAAGCGGAGAAAATCCTTGCCCCTTGAAATTTATACCATTAGGCTTGTGTTTAATATACCAGAGCTGAAAGGCTTATTTAGAGTTTTATAATCAATGAAAACATCTGTTGGGAATCATCGACAACTGAAATGGCTAAAATATATACAAGTAGGTATAATGATTAACTTAGGCTCATGGACACATAAAAAGATATTATACAAAAAGATATTATACATAGGCATGTTCTTTGTTAACTGCAAGCCAAAGGAAAATACATTTCATGGCGTCACAAACTCCTGGATTTAAGGTTTAAGGTTTAAGATCCTCCCTCTTTTTTGGCAGGTGAGTGTGAGAAATTTGCATATTCTCTTGAGGTCTCAAGA
>CAUYON010197579.1:0-25273 GCA_963573935.1 Arctocebus calabarensis
ATTGGCTATAAATATTTTTATTGATGTTTTGATATAGATGTTTTGATTGCCAAAATGAGCATCCAATTATCTGGAAAGTATGTGAGTAATAAAGATGGCATGCTAATGATTTCCATAGACTAATTTTTCAAAAAAAGAAAAAAAAAAATTTTAGAAGGAAGTATTACCTACATATAGGTAATAGCAAAATCTTAGGTGTACATCTTGATACATTTTTATAGATATGTAAAAATTATATACATATATACACATATAAACATTTAGGTTGGCACCTGTGGCTCGTCTAGTAGGGCGCCGGCCCCATATACCAAAGGTGGGTTCAAACCCGGCCTCAACCAAACTGCAAAAACAGGAAAAATAGCCGGGCATTGTGGCGGGTGCCTGTAGTCCCAGCTACTCGGGAGGCTGAGGCAAGAGAATCGCGTAAGCCCAGGAGCTGGAGGTTGCTGTGAGCTGTGTGATGCCACGGCACTCTAACGAGGGCGATACAGTGAGACCCTGTCTCTACAAAAAAGAAAAAAAAGAAAAAAAACAGATATAAGCACTTAAAATCTGTGTTGTTGCTACTGAGATGAAGCCACAGTCATTTTCAGAATCCGCTGGCTCCCTGATGCCTCTTCCCTCCCAATAGCTCCTCTCCTCAGCTCACTTCAGAATAGGAAGCCACTTTTCCATTCTAAGGCAACAAATGAGTTTCACTTGTTCTTGACCTTTATGTAAATGACACAATGGAGGGTGTACTGGTTTGAGTTTTGCTTCTGCCCATCATAATGAATGCATCTGAGATTCATCCAGGTTGCTGTGTACAGTAGTGGCTCTTTCTTTGTCATTGATTTTGTATGACACTGTACGATACCTCACTCTCTGTTTATTCATTCTCTAGTCCAGTTGGTTTGCTTCCAGTGTTAGGCCATTATGAGTAGGCTGCTGTACACAATCTTACACATGTCTTGTTGGACAAAACTTCTTATTCTCTTGGATGAATACTTGTTAGTGGAATTACTGTTTCATAGGACAGGGACTGTTTAGCTTTAGGAGGTAGTATCAAATGGTTTTGCCAAGTTGCAGTAAATTTAAACTTGTGTCCACAACTGTGAGAGTTTAGAATGCCTACGTTTTTGAGTAATAAGTTTGGTGTTGCTGAGTTGCATTTATTCATTGCTGTTTCCCCAGAGGACTTCTGTTTATCTAATGAATGAATAATTGTATCCTCCTATATTTTACACATAATTGTAGGAACATTTCTCTCAAGAACCTGTCAACATTTTGTGTTTGAGTTAGGTGGGGAGTGTTCACCATTTTAAATTCAGACCACAACTTACATGTGCTTAGGAATGTACCAGTGGGAGTCTGTGTAGATGATGGGAGATGGCTGTAGTACAGATAGTTGCATGGATACTTTTTCTTCCAGTACACTGTTATGATTTAATAAAAAAATTAAGAGGAAAAAGAAATCCCCAAACCCCCCAAATAGTTGCATGGTGGCAGGGGTTCTTTGGAGTGCTGCATTCTGCCTCCTATCCTCTGGAGGCAGTGTCCTATGCTCACATGCATGGCTTTCCCTGCTTGTATATGTGGTTGGGTTCATGCAAGGCTCAGTGGCATGGGACATTCTGACAAGCTCAACCTCACCTTGGTTTCTTGGGTCCCTCTGCCACCAGACTGGACTGACTTTGGGTTCTGGTCCCCAGCTCTTGCTATAGAGCCACATGGCCACCACTATTGCAGTTGGCCCCTGTGTCTTCACCACTGAGTGTCCAAGGCAGCTCAGGGAATCTAACCTTCAGGTTTCTTAGCCTGGTTGCACAGTGCAGCTGCAGTGAGGTAGCTGTGCCCTTGGCTGGTGAGTGGGGGCAGCCCAGGAAGTGATTTTTCCAAAGTATGCAGTAGAGAATAAGGGCCTTAGCTCCCTCTGACCTTGACATCATATTCACTTCAAAGGGAGGAGGGGTAATTGGGATACATTTCCTTCTTCCTTCTTTGCCTCTTTTCCATAGATGGGAAGGTTTTCCTCTTAGTTCCTTTATAGACCCTGGGTAAGAGGACTCTATGAGCTGGGGCTTCCAGGTTTTATTTCCCTTGTTAGCCTTTGATATATTCAAGAGAGAAATAAAGGATTATGGGAAAATTTGCACTCAGGGCATCTTAATTCTTGTGCCCAGGATGGTTTGCATTAAGAATTGGCTGCTTACCATCTGTTAGGCACTATTATAAGCCATTTCTATATGGCAACTCGTTTAACCCTCACAATGAGCCCATGAAGTAGATGCTATTATTATAGCACAGATGGAGAGACTGAAGCACAGAGAGGAAAAGGTTAGGCAGTTTGCTCGAGACTACTTAGCTAATTAAATACAGACTTGATCTTGGAAGTCTGGTTCGGTTTTGCAGTGCAGTGTTCTTTTCATCAGTCCTGGTGATGTTCTTCTATGGGGTTGAGTTGAGAAAAATGTCAGGTGTCTGTAGTGGCTGGGGTAGGGGAGAAATTCAGTATGGTCTGGTTCTGAAAAAGTGTTTATTGCTGTATGTGTCATTTGTTGCTTTATGTGTCATCATATTTATGTCCTTGGTACCCTCTTCTTATCTTTGGAGAAGGTTTTTTTTTTTTAACATACCAGTCTTTCTTAAAGTGGGGCACTCTGGGGCGACAGTTTGATCGGTTGTAACGTGGTTTTATCACTGAAACTTAAATTACTTTACTAAATCTGATGCTCAAAGTCTTGTGGGACCTGGGAAGGAGGCATTGTACCCTGGGGTCCTAGTGCCTCCAGAGAGAGTTTGGAAAATCTTAAAGAATTCCTGAGTATCTGAGTTCATTTCATGTCTTACAAGATGAACATCTTCCAAAATCTTTCTGTCTCTTCCTACGTTGAGCGCCAGAAGTAGAAGAGAGACATGCCACCAAGTGTGACCTTCTGGGGAAGAAGAGATCAAAGCTTCTTACAGGATGTGTGTCCTCTTCCAGGTTGGAAAAGGACAGTTTTCTACAAAGGGCAGATGTGTTCTCAGCCCTGGGAGAACTCATGCATGTTCTATTTCTGCTTCTCAGCAACTTGAGTGTGCTAAGAATCCTGATTTCCACTTAATTTAAACTTATTCCAGTAACGCCATTTTCATCTTTCCAGATGCTTCTCCAGAGCTTTTAAATTCAATTTTGCATGAGCCTTTCTAGAAATTGCAGCGTTTTATGACAATTCTAATTCTCACCCTTACTAAATGGCAGGGATTGCAGGATGCTCCCTAATATCTGTTCTTCCCTTTGTATTTAATTACCGAACCCTGATATTTTGCTGGAATAAGACTGTCCAGTTAAAGGTAACATTTCTCAGCCTTGTATGTGGCTACAGGTAGGCTCTGACTGGGGGACATGAGCAGACAGAGCATATAAAACTTCTTGGTCTTCATCCTGAGGGCAGGGGTGGCTTTTCTCTGTCCCCTTTCCCCTTCCCCACTGTCTGGATGTGGACACCATGGTGGGGGTAGAGCTGTGCCCTTTACACTATGGCATGGACCCCTGCCATCTCATGGGTCCAGTGTGGCAGAAGAGTAAGACAGGAAGAGCTGAGATCTTCCATACTACCCCACTGCCACAGCGCCCTGGGCTCCTTACCTTAGCACAGCTGCATGACGGAGCAAGAGATTTGATCTCTGTAGAGGCTACTGTGGGTTTTGGCCTTTAATCTTACAGCTAAGCCTCTGTCCTAAGATGAGTTCGAACTCCTTGAAATTGCCATTTTTGTGCATGAAGTAAAAATTGCCCAACCCCAGTAATCTCATCCTGAGCAACTTAAGAATATACTTCCATTTATTCATGATTTCTGCTCTGAATTTTGGACCTCCTGCATGAGGACACGTACTGTGGAAGGAGTAGAGGTGGAGAAATACTGTCAGCTCAGAACAAGGGCGAAGGAGCAGGCGCTTGAGGACTTCGAAATCACCTAGACTATCTGCTGAAGAGATTGATCTCTTGGCTAAGACCTCTGTGAAGCATTGTGAGGCGTTTTGATTCTATTTAGTTAGAGAGCAGCACCTCAGTGTGGACTATATCAATGGGTGGCATTGGGATTTGGCCCCTGCTGGAGTTTCCTTTTGAATCATGATGTGGAAGGTGCCTGTGAGGTGGGAGGTTTTACGCCAATGGTAGGTGCCGATGACGCTCTCAGGACACTGTTTGGAGGTGGCCGAGACACTTTAGAAAGGGTGTTTTTGGTGGAAGGTAAGATGTGGTGCTAGGATGGTGGGAAGGTTTGGGTACAGCGTATTTGGAAGTGGTTCAGGATGGTGGCAGAGCTTTGGAGTCAGTCAAGTTGTGGATTTGATCTTGATCATCTCACTTCCCAGCTGTGTGGTCTTGGACACCAATCTCAGGACCTATTTCCATTTTAGTAAAATGCAGGCGATGATGCTAATTTGTTCATACTGCCATTAGCAGCAGAGCTAATATTTTAAGTACTGGCACAGGGCATAGTAATTCCACAGAATAGAAATGGTAGCTATTTTTATTTTCTTCGGATTTCACTGTCTTTCTCAAGGTGGCAAATTAGTGCTATATTTATATGTTTTAAATCTTCCTTTAGAATAGATGGCAAAAAAGAGGCTCTGAGTGTACATATATATTTGGACCAGTACATATATATTTGGTCCTATTTGGACCAGTTGGGGAGGCACCTTCTTTAAACTGAGAAAACCTGGTCCCTGACACGTATTTCCTTTGGTCGCAGGAGGTGTGCTAAAGAAGTGCCCCCGAAACACAGGGAGAGGCGAACTGTTTGACATCTGCCTCTGCTCAGGCTCCCACCGGCAGGGTGTGTGACCCTCATCTTCAGCCTTGGGACCCTTGGGATCTTTTGAAAATCTCACTATTCCTGCAGAGAAGCAGACTAAGAGAGCCATGTCTCTCTCTTTCCTTTCAAGGTTCTCTACATATGGATGCCTCCGAGCCCCTTTGAGAAAAGTGGGGCTGTAGGAAAGGATCCTGTGGGTGTGATTTACAAAGATATAGCCTTGCTGATGGTTCTTTTGGATAAAGCTTCCTCTGTTCAAGCTTCCAAGCCCCTTTTAGTGGCATTTTCGCTGTAATAGTCATAAAAGGACAAAAACAAAAATCAGCCTCACTAGAATGTTTATCGAACCTAGAATATTAGAGCTGGAAGAGAAGAAATCAGAAGTCATTTTATTAGTCAGACCAGGGTCATTTATTTAGTCCACTTTGGCCGGGAGCGATGGCTCACGCCTGTAATCCTAGCACTCTGGAAGGCTGAGGCAGGTGATCCCTTGAGTTCAGGAGTTCAAGACCAGCCTGAGCAAGAGCAAGACCCTGTTTCTAATAAAAATAGAAAAACTAGCCGGGTGTAGCAGTACACACCTTTAGTCCCAGCTTCTCGGGAGGCTGAGGCAAGAGGATCGCTTGAGCCCAAGAGTTTGAGGTTGCTATGAGCTGTGATAAGGCCAGGCACTCTATCTAGTGTGACAGAATAAGACATTGTCTCAAAAAAGAGAAAAAAATACTTAGCCTACTTTGTTGTGTAGACAAGAGCCTGTTTGGGATCTATTTTGTTTCCGATAACCAGGCTCTTCTGTTTGCCTGTGATCATCTTGTCAGTAAAATCAAGCATTTAATAAGCAGCTCCTGTTTCCTGTTGTTTACGTAATAGGGAGTTAATTACACCCTCTGTCTGAGTCCAACACACAGGAAAAATATTTGAGTTACCTGCAGGCAAGGTGAACACAGGCAGACTTGGTGTGATAGCCTGGGGCCAGTGGGTAGACTTCAGCTCTTGCTTCAATTGCTTCTGGATTCCTGCAAAGAACAGGTATGGATTTTTTTTTTTTAACATGTATTTTATTATTCTTCATTACATTATTCCTCCCCACCCCCCAGTGGTAAGACAGAATTTATTTACAGAAAAGAATACAGCAAACACTAAAGCTCCTGGTAGAGGGAGAGAATTCTAGTGGGGAGAGAGAAGCTCTCTCCGTTTCTCTCTCGGTCTTTCCCCATCTCCTCCTTTAGGCCTTTAGTCTCAGGGTATATATAGGTGTATGGGTTCCTTGGCCAGGAAACGAATGAACACAGTCCCTTCCACCTGGGGCAAGGTGAATGAATGTATCAATGAATGGATACAGTCCATTCATGGAAAGCCCCATGTATTTTATTTACAACTCATTTAACCATAATAAGAATCTAATACCTACCACAAGTGTATATAGTAAATTCAAACAGATGTGGATATGGAGATTGAATAACAAAGCGATTGATCATTCCCTTTTCCCTACATCAGAGCTACAAAATGTCAATGGTGGGATTCCGACCCAGGAAGTCCGGTTTTACAGTCTGAATGTTCTAAATCCAAAAAAACGACAAGAAGTGAGAAAATAATCAATGATTTATTTGAAAAAATATTCCTTCTTTCTATAAAGCATTAGGAATAATCATTCATTCATTCACCAGTTGTTATTGAGGACCTTTCATGTATCAGCCACTGTGTTATGTTCAGAGGGAATAGAGCAATAAATGAGTGGAACAAATACTCTGTCCTGAGGGAGATAACATTTTAGGGAAGGAAACGGACAATTGACAAGCCAAGCTAGACTGGGATGAGAACACAGAGGGTGATCACGGCGCATTACATTGGTTGGCTGGGAAAGACCCATCTACGGAGCTAGCAATAAGAGTGAGAAAGAAAGGAAAAGCCAGACATGCAGAGAAGTACTGCACATAGAGGAAAAGTGAGATTTTTGTTGAAACAAGAAAAAAGTGTGTTTAAGGAGCAAACAGGAAGTCATATCATTAGCATATATTGAGTGAGAAGGAATGTTTAAGTTAATTTTCATATGGTAGTGTTCTAAACCTAGTAGCTCAGAATATGATTATAGTTGGAGATACAGTCTTTAACGAGGTAAAAATGAGGCCATGTAGTGGGCCTGAATCTGATATTACTGATGTCCTTAAAATAAGAGGAGATTAGGGCAGGCACAGAGAAGATCATATGGAGACACAAGAAGTAACCCGTCTATGACAAGGAGAGAGGCCTGAGAAGAACCAGCCTTGCCTGAGACCTTGATCGCAGAGCTCTAGCTCAAGAATAGTGAATAAGTAAGTTTCCGTACTCTATGCAGTCTGTGTACTCTGTTAAGGCAGCCCTGACAAAATGACATAGGGAGGGTGGTGTGAGGGGGAACTGGAAGGATAGATGGGGCCAGAGCATCACTGTGATGGTAAGAAGTTTGGATTTCATTTTATTTATTTATTTAAGACAGAGTCTCACTTTGTCACCCTTGGTTGAGTGCTGTGCTGTCACAGCTCATAGCAACCTCAAACTCTTGGGGTCAAGTGATCCTCTTGCCTCAGCCTCCCAAGTAGCTGGGACTACAGGTACCCCCCACAAAGCCTGGCTATTATTTTTAGAGACAGTCTCACTCTTGCTCAGGTTGGTCTCTGAACTCCTGAGTTCAAGCAATCCACCTACCTCGGCCTCCCAGAGTGCTAGGGTTACAGGTGTAAACCACCGGGCCCACCTGAATTTCATTTTAAAGGTAATGAGAAGCCAATAATAAGCATCGAACAGAGCAGTGGCATCGTGTGATTGGAACTTTGAGAGGATCACTAGCTGCAGAAGAGTTGTCAGGTAGAGAAAATGACAACCAGACTCTGCCTTTTATCAGAAGGAAAAGGATGATTATCTGGATGAAGGGTGTAGGCACTGGAATCACAAGAGGTGTAGATACTTGAGGTGTATTTTAAAAATAAAAGTGACAACGAGACTTGTGAATGGATTTCATCTTAAGAGTAAGAAGTAATCAGCTCGGACTCTTACTTAGACATTCTAGTTTAATATGTTTATACTAAAACTACTTCAAAATGCTGTTTCATAAGGCTCTAAATTATACTTCTCCACAGATCAAGAGAATGCTGGTACATAATCAAAGAAGATGCTTACTGGGCTCATTTATAACATGGCCGGTAGATTTGATCAAATGCAACTACATACAATTATCATTTGATTCTTTTTACATCAGTGGTAAATCGGGGTGTGCAATTCTTTTTTTTTTTTTTTTTTTGCTGCTGCTACATTGGAAGACTAAGTATTGCCTTAAGCCACACATTATATACACAAACACTAACAAAAGCTGACTGGCAAGAAATGGGGGGCATGCATACTTTTTGTGGTATTGGACACCACAGTTAAGCCAAAAATGTCCTCATATAATCAGCATGCAGCCTGTGTGCTGCCTGTTGTACTCTTCCTGAAATGGTTACATCCAAGAATCTATGGTGTGTACTTAAGAAGAGTTGTCCCATGAGTATCACTTTACCCCGATATTCCTAAAAGCCACATAGAAAATGTTTCCAATATTATTAGACTAAATCAGCACTTGATAAACTATAACCCACTACTTGTTTGTGGAAATAAAGTTTTATTGGAACACAGTGAGGCCCACTCATTTGAAACATTATCTCTGAATGATATTGTCCGATACTAGGAAAGTTGGGTTAATTGTGACAAAGACCATCTAGACCTCAAAGCCAAATAAAAATACTGATTAAAATGTTTATGGACCCCTGGACTAACAAGTGTTCAAGTTGTTAGAATCATTGTTCCATATTAGCACTGCTCATGTAAAGACCAATGTTTAAAGAAATTCCGAGACCACCAAAGAAAGGACTCGGTAAAGACCAAATGATGAAATCTAAAGGTAGTGGATTGTTTTCCCAGGGCTGCTGTAACAGAGCACACAATATGATGGCTTAGAACAATAGAAATGTATTACCTTCTATTTCAGAAGGCTACAATTCCAAAGTCAGGGTGTCAGGCGGGCCATCCTCCTTCTGAGACACGTAAAGAATGTTTTTTGCTCTTTCAGCTTGTGCTAGACCCAGATGTTTCTTGGCTTGCGGAAGCAAGACTCCAGCCTCTGCTCCATCTTTGCATGGCATTCTCCGTGTGTCTCCCCTCTCTGCACGTCTGTCTCTGTACCTGAATTTATCTTTGTTATAAAAACACCACTCATATTGGAACAAAGCCTGCCCTAATGGCTTCATTTTAACCTCATGACTTCTGTTAACACCCTATTTCCAACTAAGATCACATTCTGGGGTACTGGGCCTTAGGACTTCCTCATACCTTGTTTAGGGAAAATTGAACCCCTAAGAGTTAGAGAATTGTTTAGTCACAGACGTTCCAAGATTATCGTGTACTTGCAACAAGAACTATCTATGACTCTCACCTGCCCTTTGGGGACAATATCTCTCAGAAAGCATTCACTAAATCCATCCACTGCAACATCTAAACGTCAATACCAATCATAGTAGGATATGGCTGACACAATTCTGGACCCTTGATCATAAAAATTATTTCCTGCCCAACAAATTTGTAATGATATACAATGCAAGGGTTTTTGCTCATCACCACCACTGATAGAAACAGTATTGTAAGTAAGCTTAAGAAATTATATTTTCAGAAGAGTTAAATGAAAACAGAAATCAAGTAAAAAAAATGTGAAAATGCCTAATAGACTATGTTATAATTTAATAATAAATTTATTAAAAAGGGTTGCAAAGACTGAAAGGAGGAGAGAGTTATCTGGTTAGGAAGGTGGTGTGAACTGTGCCATGAAAGGTGGCTTCCTAGAAGCCACTAGTTTCCCTCCAGAGACTCATGTTCTTCACTAATAATGTAGCATTGTTGTTAGGGTGTAAATGGTTGGCCATGGACCATATTTCTCAATGAAATATTTCTCTTGAAACCATGTGGTGCTATATGACTGGTTTCCTTTAATGAAATGCAGACAGAAGTAATGGGCGAGACTTCTCTGACTGAAGGGTTAAGATGCTCCCTTCTCTACCAGCTCTTCCCCACCTGCTGGCTGAGCACCAATGCTAAGATTGACCCTGGAGCATATGTGTGGAAGATGGTACCATTGAATAACTGTGAAGCAGACGACCACACCTCACCTCACACCACTGGCTAAGAATTCTTGTATTGGATGATTTTATGGATAAGAAATACATTTTCATTCTATTAAGGCCTTGAAATTTTCGAGTTTGTCTGATTTAGAATATTATACCAACAAATTCAGGTGAGTATCACTGAAACTGCAAGGATAAGGGCAGAACTAGGAGCTAACTGGAAGAGCTTAGCATAAGGAATAAAGGCATATAGGCGAGAAGTTATAAAAAAAAAAATAAGTGGAGGGGGAAGGGTCATTTTGCTGGAGCACTTCTACTGAGGGGCCAGTGGAGATAAGCCGGCATAGTTAGGTCTTCATCATATAATGGAGGCTTTGAATACCAAAACAGATATTCATATTTAATTCATAAGGCCATAGAGAGCTATTAAAAAATTATGAGCATGGGTGTTATATATTCAAAGGCACTCACAGAAAGACTTTTTATACTTAAGTGTATCGTGACTCACTGAAGAAAGGAATAAAGGATTATAGCAGCTTTTGAGTTATTAATCTCAGTGATATGTAAGAAGGATTGGATTCAGGAGAGAGAGGAAGTGAGAAACTCACGTTAAAGAGTGTTGCCACATTTCAGTTTAAATGAGGAATCTACAAACCTTTCTGAAGGGCCAGATAATGAATATTTCAGGCTTGCAGGCCATGGTCTGTGTTGCAGCTACTCAAGTCTGCTTTTGTAGTGTGCAAGTAGTCGCAGGGAACGAATAGATGTGGCAATGTCTTTATAAAAACAATTACTCAGCCCATGGCCTTGAATTTGCCTACCCTGATTTAAATATAAGAGTAACAAGACTTTAACTACAGGAGCAAAGAGAAAAGTCATGTGGTGCGTATTTAGACATCAAATAGAACTTACCACACACGTGTAGCTCGTTCCCGTGTTGACCCTAAAAATCAAGTTCTGTCTTTGTCTGCCACTAGACTAGGAGCTATGTGAAATAAAGTCTCTACACCTTTTTAATGAGAACACAGTAAGTACTCAGTTAAATATTCAAACAGTAAGAAAGAATTAACACAAGTTCGAAGTGTCTGAGTGTCTAGTAAGCTTGAGTGAATGGAAAATATCATGCAATTATTAGAAATGTTTATGATTTTGAACTTTTTTTTTTTTTAAACAGAGTCTCACTATGTTGCCCTGGGTAGAATGCTGTGGAATCACAGCTCACAGCAACATCAAACTCTTGGGCTTAAGCGATTCTCTTGCCTCAGTCTCCCAAGTAGCTGGGACTATAGGTGCCCACCACAATGCCTGGCTATTTTTTGGTTTCAGTTGTCATTGTCGTTTAGCAGGCCCGAGCCAGGCTCAAACCCTCCAGCCTCGGTGTATGTGCTGGCACCCTACTCACTGAGCTATAGGCGCTGCCTTGAACAACTTATTTATCCCTTCTACACTTGGGTGTCCCGATGGCATCTCAAAATTAGCTGGTATAAAATGACATGTTTGATTTCCCATCTTCCTCCACCCCAAATTTGATCTTCCAGTGCTTTCTATTTTTATCATTTTCTTTGCCATCTATCCAATTACTAGAAATAGAAATCTTGTGAGCCACCCTTGTTCCCTTCCTTAGGAGAATAAATACAGTTCAGGGGAGGGGGAAATATTAGACATTAGACACTCAGGCTCAGGTTTGACTTTTGAATTATACTTTTAAAAATCCATCTATTTCTCCCTGCCATGATTTTTCTTCTGAATTACTTACTGCAAATCACTCCTGCTTCCAATGCCCTCTTTGCATTCTCCTCATAGTTAATCCCGTTTCTTTTCTGGTTAAACAGTTCAATGATTTCCTATTGGATTCAGAATAAATCCATTCCATATCATGACCTACAAGGGCATTCAGGATTAGTCTCTTACCCACATCTCTAACCTGGTACCAAGTTCACTTTCACCTAACCCAGTATCAGCCAGTCATTGTTGTTATTTCCTAAACATTCCTCAGGCTCCCTTTTGCTTCCAGGTATTTTTGTGTCCTTGCCTTTCTGCCTTTCTCCTTGCCCCTCTCTTTGCATGATAGGCAGTGGTAGTGGCTTTGTGCTTGACTGGATAAGATAGAATTCCCCCCAATTGCCAAATTCCTTCCGTGTATAGTTCCAGGGTAGCCGTTCATGTAAGAAATATTCTGGATGAGATTATGAAGGTGGAAGTGAAGTGACATCATCGTTTTTCTTAATTCTCTGAAGGATGGTACAGGGCCCCAGGCACGCTGGTACCCAGGTATCTCGCTGGGAATGGTGGCTTATGCTTTATGGAGTATGTCCTTCAGCATCCCAGCTTTGGCCAGATCTTCTTCTTCTCTGAGTCCTGGGTCTAGGTTTCAGCCCTGGTGAAGAGACCACTACTTCTGCAGTCACCACAGGACAGAGGCTGGAGTTCTTGAGGGACAGATACGGGTTCAGTGGTGCTCTTGACTTCCGATTTACCCCTGCAGATTCTAGAGTGTCCTCACTCTTGTCAACACTGAGCTCCCTTCCTGGCCACCAGTGGTGATCTATATCAAGTTCAGGCTCAGGTCTGCAGACAGAGGTAGCAGGCCACCTGGAATGTCCCTTTAGCACTTACACTTGCGTGAGGATTAAGAACTGTAATAAATCCCCTGTTCTCTAATCTTATAGAAATTCTGCTTCTCTGAGTAAATCGTAACTTAGGTGTTAGTGAAAATATCAATTCTTAAAGAGAGCTGTCCTGAACCCTGATCATAAATAGGTCTTTTCCGTTACATTTACTTCCCTTACTGTGCCTCTCACAGATACGGTTATTTATTTTATTGTTGAATATCTCTTTGCTCCACTAGAAAGCAAGGTCTTTAAGAGCAGAAATTTGTCTTTCCCCTGGATTTCCACACACACACACCCTTCAGGGACCATGCTACAGTGGGAAGGGAAAGTAAAATGCAGCACAATGGGACACATAAGAACCCTTCCTGCAGTTTCTCACCATCCTCTACTGCCAAAGCTTAACAGTGTTCACTGTAAAGAAGAAATGCTTAAGGGCAGTTCCTGTGGCTCAGTGGGTAGGGCACTGGCCCCATATACTGAGGGTGGCAGGTTCAAACCCCGCCCCGACCTAATTGCAACAAAAAAATAGCCAGGCGTTGTAGTGGGCACCTGTGGTCCCAGCTACTCGGGAGGCTGAGGCAAGAGAATCGCTTAAGCCCAAGAGCTGGAGATGCTGTGAGCTGTGATGCTATGGCCACAAATTGAGACTCTGTCTCTAAAAAAAAAAGAAAGAAAGAAGAAATGCTTCAGAGTCCAGTCTATTTCAACTGAGAATGTACTCAGTTGAATTTAAACCCAAGATACCTTAAATTTGTAACTACCATGGATCTCTTTTTTCCTTTCAGTAGAATTCTAATCCTAATTCCCACTGATGATATCCCGGTGTGTGTACCCTTCCTAGTCCCCCCTTCAGCAGTGAGGATGACATGCACTGCTGGCTCGTATCAGGATTATAGATTTATTATGATGTGTAGCTGGATCTTGGTCCAGAAATCCATCACTTGTCTCCCAAAATATGACAAGTAGAAGGCCAGGACCCTTGTACTGAGGGCTGAGAATGGTGTAGTGCAGTTATAAGAAAACAAACCCTTCTGCAGAAAGTGATTTGTCAAACGCTGTGGAGGCAGATAGAGAGTCCATCTTGAATGTTCTCTATTCATCTGCAGGTGATTTTTCTCACAGTAATCAATTATTTACCCCAAATTTTCTCAGAGTAATCAATTATTTACCCCAAATACCCCTAAACTTTCCAACCTTGGCTCAAGTTCTACTTAACTGTTATTCCTCTCCCTTGAGTGTATTTCTGTTCAATATTAAGAAGCCTTTAGGAACTTAATGTGGCAAGGTGCATCATTTTTTGGAGGTAGAAATAGAGAGAGGTCAAAAGCAAAATGTTCCTTAGTGTATAGAAGAAGAAAAGGTCCATTAATACATATATTTGAGTGATCAAATCTTTACTCAAGGAAAATGGACAGGCAAGTGAGGGGTTTACGGGAGTGGAGAGGCAATCAGGAGTGGACTGTGGTTGTGTTGCTTCTGCTATATCCTCCCCTAGGCAAATGTTGCTGAACTCTTCAAACCTTGGGGAACCTTAGAATTTATCCTTTAGATTAAATAAAAGTGTCTTTTCCACTCTTCTGAAGCTTTATCAATGCCTGTTTTATCACTAGTGCATTCTATCTGTTAAATGCCATTGTGTGCCCTTCTCAGACTCACCTACCTTTTTGTAGACAAAAGGAGTGAATCAGGGCCGAACACAGTAGCTCACTGCTGTAATCCTAAAACTCTGCGTGGATGGATTGCCTGAGCTCATGGGTTCGAGACCAGCCTGAGCCAGAGTGAGGCCCTGTCTCTAAAAATAGCCAGTGCTATGGCGGGTGCCTGTAGTCCCAGCTACTTGGGAGGCTGAAGCAACAGGATTGCTTGAGCACAAGAGTTTGAGGTTGCTATGAGGTGTGATTCCACCAAGGGCAACAAAGTAAAACTCTGTCTCAAAAAAAAAAAAAATAGTGAATCTTTCTTTATCACTCCAATTATCTGTAGTCTTTCACGGAATATCTCTATATCCCCATCTCCATAAGAACCCTTAACTATCATCCCTTTTGTTCTGTATGCCCCTCCACTGTAGTCAACTCTTTCAAGCACCATCTTGGATGGTGTAAGTAAGCTTGGAGTAAGCTATGCAAAGGAGAGGCCCTGACTCCCTTTGACGTTTCTTTAATCTTTCTTGTCTTATTATCCAGAGCCTCATCATTACTTCTAAAATGGAATGGGCCTGTTGCTCTCTAGATCTTGTTATGGGTACTGTTTGTTGAATTTATGAGCACATTCCTTCTTTTAATACCCATTTCCCTAAGATAGCAAATTGTTTTGATCTACCACTTTAATGGCTTCTCCTCTAGATAGACATTCCTTAACTAGTGTAGTACTGGAGGTGGACTCGATTATGTTTACCAGGCCTTACTGGAAATATTTAAACCCACAAGAAAATACATGGTTCAGCTTGGAGAATCAGGAACAGTCAAATTGCATTTTATTTCTGGCTTCCTACAGTCTTTTAAACTGCTGCACTAGCTACATAACAAGCTATTTAGAATTTATCTCTTGTCAAATAAATATTGGCAAAATTCTGAATGCATTTTCAATCCAAAAGTTAAGTTTTGAAACTCAACTTGAAGAAATGATGATAAAGTCAATGGAATCGTTCGTGGTAATGTCGGATGCACCAGCTGTGCTGACTTGACCCTACACGTAAAATCTTTGTGCCTTCCTTCAACATGAACATAAAACCATGTCTTGTAATATTTTGTGCCTCTCATTATTTTTTACCTATGAATATGGGCTATGTAAACACTCAAGTCATAGGTTTTACTTACTGGAAATAATTTAACCTTTTTATATCCATAAATTACACATTGTGGTGATCTGAATCTTTACGTAATTTGTCTTCGATAAAATGTTAAGGTCCTCATAACTTTATTCTGTCTTTGGAACAGTAAAAATAGTTTTTATTGTTATGCCGATGTGATGATCAAAAATTATCTGTATTAATAGTCCCCGCTGTGACAAATATTTAATTATAAAATCATTACTTTTCTAGGGATGCCACAACAAATTACTACACCCGGGCAGCTAAAAGCTATAGAAATTTATTATTTCACAGTTCTGGAGACTAGAAGCCTGAGATCATAGGACTGTGCTTCCTCTGTGACTCTGGGTAGAATCCTCCCTGACCCCTGGGTCTTAGTGGCTGTCAATCCTTGGCATTCCTTAATTTACAGCTATATGATTTCAGTCACAAGGGATTTTTCCCTCTGTGTGTGTTGAAATTTCCCTTAAGACCAGTCATTGGATTAGGGTGCATCCAAATCCAATACGATCATGCCCTAAATTTATTGCACTAGCAAAGATCCTGTTCCCAAACAAGATCTCACTGTCACGTTAGGAGGTCAGGACTGGAACATACCTTTGGGGGATATCCAGTTCAACCCACAACATAAACCAATTGAAAATTAGAATTGATTAGCTGTTTCTTTACATCCTGTTGTGATCTCTTTGCTTAAACAACCAAAATTATAATGGCAACATTTAAAAATTTTGTCCAAATAAATTAATTGTCAAAAACATGGATTGAGCATAAAATCAGAAGTAAAATTAAAATTTGTATCATTGCCCTCTCTTGCCTTTCCCCCTCTATGAGAGGAACCCACTTCCAACTCTCTTTGGGAGTGCTCTAAATGTTCTCTTAAAAAATAAATAAGTAAATAAATAAAAATTATAATGTTCACCAGACATATTTTAAGATTTGTTTCCTTTAGAATACTATTTTAAATGACTGAAGGAAACCTGTGTTAAGCTGTCACAGAGGAGTGATGAAAGGATGTGGCAACGCTCTGTAATGTGAAACAGTGAAGCCCAGTGCACTTGAGTAGAAGAGAATGAAATAGCTTGCCCAGGTAAGCATAGGAAAGCACAGTTCCAATGTCATGGAAGTCAGTGGCCATGGGAATCTGGTCATAGTTTTGTGAAGCAAAAAAATTTTATAATCATTATGTACCTCAAAATCTCACTTAATGCTACTTATCTGTCTATTTTTTTTTTTTTTTTAATTTTTTGCTGTGTTGCCCAGGCTGGTTGCAAACTCCTGGGCTCAAGCATGTTTCCCCAACACTTTTATGACCAAGTAGTACAGACCTGGGACAGGTGGAGGATGGGATTGAGATGGCCTTTGACCCAGCAGCACTGCCCACACGTGTGTTATTTGCATTCCATATTTTTTTTTCTTCGTTTTTGAGTCTTCTACGTAGCATGGTAATGTCTCTTATTTTCTCCCACAAATATTTCTTGTCTAGTCAATAAAGTCTCCCTACAAACCAATTTAACAATCCTTATGTTCTCCGGGTTCCATCTTTATTTGGGGTAAGAATTAATCCCTGTGGCCTGTCATTCCAATAGACTGCTTGATTTTTCTCCCAGGTAATGTAGAGAGTCTTTAAAAAATGATATTTGGGGGGATTGGATCTGAGACCTCCGCATGTGTAAAGGGAAGATGTCAACTGGAGTGTCTCCTGATTCTCACTGTCATTCTAAATAAGGCTATCACGCAATGGGCTCTCAATAGGCAAAAACCATAATGAGAACTGTTTGCTTTGTCCTGCATACGGACATTGTTTCAACTCAAGCTTATCTTTTCTTTAATCCTCTCTCATTTGAACAGTTCTAAAGGTTAATTTGTTTTTAAAAATATTAATTGCTACCTGTTATGATGAAGAGAGAGCTAGGTGCAGTGTTGCACACCTTGATGAAATGAAATGAACATGGTGCATTCATTTCTAGATGAGTCGGAAGATCATTGGATCTTTAGTTCAAGAAAGATAAGTATTAATAACTTATTTGTTGCGTCACTGATGCAGATTGTTATTTAACATTCCCTCTCTTTCTCATACACAAATGCACAACACATACACAATTTTAAAACAAATCAAACAGCCAGAACAGAACGAAGTTGTTTCTATGGGAGAAATCATGACGTCAATATATACTAAGTGTGAAGCCCTGTCCATGAGCCTTTTGTTATTTCTTCAGATGTTCTCGGGCCTAACCTTGTGACACACAGGTTTTGTTTTACAATAAAGGAAAATATATATTGTTGTACCTTGTCTCATCCTGGAGTGAAAAATAAAAATTGGAATGAGTGCACGTTTTCATCTTCCCTTAGCCCCCAAACCACGCTACATCCTCCTTCCTATTCATTTAGAAGTTTTACGATATCTCCAATGATTGCGATAGCTGTGTCTCTGACTTTAATGGGTTAGGAATATTGAGCTAGTAGTACCCTCTACTTCACCGGGTTAGTGCTTTCTACTTTACAGGGCTAGAAAATTGGATCTTGGTTGACCTCACCACTGTTGACATTTTAAAGCTTCTAATAAGACATAACATGGCACCGGGGACCTGTTTCTGGTCTTATAATCTAAGAAAGACATGTCTGTTTTGGCAGATACCCTGCTCAGTTCACGTGTGTGAGCTCTTTCCTTTCCTATTGGTCCACTAGTTTCCAAAAGCTCCTTTTGTATTGTACAATTTTGGAGTCATTAAATCTCTGTATAAGGTTAATGAGGTGTTACAAATTGGGAAGCTATCAGTTCTCAAAACAAACCTTGGCTAAAATTCATGATCAATTCCATGAAGCTTTTCCTGTAAAATCTCTGAAGAATTCTGAATTAAAGAATTAACTTATTGACCTCTTAATTAAATATCATAATTACAATATGGAAATGTGAAATTCAAATGCCCTTAGCTTTCAATTAAAACTGGTGAAAGTTTTCCTATAAAAAATTATAAACAATTTAAAGGAGAATGTTATTAGCATTTAAATACACCAAGAATTCTATCTTCATATAATTTTTTAAATTTGCATTTTGCTCCTAAGACTCTTTTAATCAGACTACTATGAGATACACATGTTTTGATTACATAATTTGCTTTTGTACATTTTTAAGTCATAGTGATAAGTGTGCCCTCCAGCCAGAGTGTGGATTATACCAGTTACATGTGAATTTACCCAACCCTTCCACCCCCTTCACATGTACTTGATTTTCCTTGAATTTTACTTACATATTGGCACAAAAGAATTAATTGACTAGTTTCAATTTAGTGCTGAGTACATGTGGTATTTGTTTGTCCATTCTTAGAATAGAATGGTGTGAAGTTCCAGCAGGGTTGTTACAAAAGACACTAGATCACCATTTTTTTAATGACTAAGAAGTACTCCATAGTATACCTATCTTTATATAATTTTTATTTAAAATTGAATTATCATTAATCTATATTTTTAATTAAAAATAAGGTGCTTAAAAGCAAGGCCTATTTTCTATCTGGGCCATTGAATTTTATTATTTCATCAAATAAATTGTTTTTCTATAGAATCAGTTTTATACTGGTAAAATTCTAAGTTGTATATCATTGTTGTTATTACTATATGTGAAGATCATTAATATGAGTGTTTTCCTTTTTATTCAGAATTGAGAAAACCTTTGGCATAAAGGTGATATAGAATCTGTATGCTTGAGAAAGAGAGGAAAGACTTCCTGGGTCCTGCCCTGGGAACAGGGTTCATTAAAACCTGTGGGTCTGGTGGCTACTGACCGACGAAAAATAGTTAGAAACAACAAGGAGTGACAAAGAGACAAGACACACAGAACAGAATCTTCAAAGATTGTGAGAACTCAGGGGACCCCTGCCCTTTTGTGGGATTCTGGGGTGGCCCTGAGTGTCAGTTCACTCAGTTTTTATTGAAGACTATTTGCTCATTAGCCCAAATGATAAGCTGAGGAAGGGAACAAAGACTCCAGCAGTTTCTCTGAGTGAGCTATCAGCTCCTATTGTTTTTAAAATCATTAACTTTAAGGGTCTGAGCAGCCTTGAGAAACCCAGAACCTGAGCCTGGTGTGGGGGCAGCCTCCTGTCTATGGACACACACAGATTCCTAGGGAGGTGTTGATCTCCGCTAGTTCACCGTGAAGTAAAATACCACTGGGGTCAGTCTCCTCTGAAGAATCAGTGGGGAAGCAATTTTCCTCTCGTCACCACCACAGAGGGTCTTCCTCTGCAATAAGGAATAGAAGCCCTTCCTCCCCATATTTCAGGGCTCGAGCTGTTCCCTTGATCTCGGCCCCAGCCAAATACACATCTCCACAGTGGGTATCTGCTTTGACTGTTTCCTGGGCAGGACATGGTCTAGTTAATGTATCTTTCCGGCCTTGCCACAGCATCTTGTGTGTGCACAGACCCAGCAGGGATATTTGTAAGCTGTGTTCCCCTACAGGCCAGGCTTCTGGAAAAGCAGGAAACCTGCTCAGATCAAATGTTTAGCAGCAGCTGGTTTAAAGGAAAACTAGCTGACTTTCATTTGTTCCACCTCACCTACCTTACTTTTTTATTTTCCCCTTTTTCTGGGGGTGTTTTGCCTTGACAAAAATGGGGTCTTTGGTCCCCATGCTCCCTGAAAGAGACAAAGTAAAAAAAAGTGGGATCTAATGAGTTTAGATGAGTAGAGGAACACCAAGAGGCTTCCCTCTACCTGCCTAGCTCCTTTGACTATAAATTAAGTTGACATAACACAGATTAACTGGAGGAAAATAATTTTAATTATGCGTGTACATATAGGAGTGCCACAAAATATGAGACTCAAAGAAGGGTGTGAGGATTGAAGCTTATTAGAATACTGAGCTACAGAAAGAAATAAGGCTTGGGGCTTCCAGAAGATGGTGGCACTAAATTACGGGAAGTGAGGGGAAGAAATGTAAGGAAGAGTCGTATTGTCATGCACATATGCAGATAGAAGTCTCTCCAATGTTAGAAGTTAAGTGGGAGTTCAGGACTCACTTAAATATTCAAGGGGAAAAGGACTAAATGTGTGAGGGTAGATATATTGCCTGGCCTCAGGGATTTTCCAGTCTTGGTATGGACATAAAACTGATACACAAAGTAAATGAACTATACAAATGAATGTACATTAAAGATAATTAATTGGGAAATTCTTATTAGGGGTTACATGTTGAATTCAGAGGAACAGATGATAATGAACTTCATCCATGTAAGTCAGTTGGAAGACCATAACAAATGGAAGAACACTGGAACTGGATTTTGAAGTTAGTGCTATCTCTCACTTATGACATTTCCTGCTTCAGAAAAATTGCACAATCTTTTTTAGTACCTATAGACATAAAATATTCAAATTAATCTGACTACCTACTTGGAGAATAAAAGCAGAGTTTATAATCTCAAATTTATTGAAGGAAAACATGAAATAAGAATAAATATATAATTTAAAATTGCAGTCAATAAAGAAAAAAGAGGGGATGAAAAGGAAAAGTGAAAAAAGTAAATATTTAAAAATGCAAAGTTAGTAATCCAATTACTATCAGTAATCATAATGAATATAAAATTTCCAGTTAAAAATCTAGATTTTTAGATGAAATTCTAACTAGACACAATTTACGAGAGACATGTCTATGACATAAGGAAGGAAGTATAAATTTTCAGAGTAAAAGAATGGAAAAGAAGTACCAAGTGTAGTCTACTAAAGAAAGCAGTGATCAGACTTTTTTTTTTAACTTAAACATTTTTTTTTTTTTTAAATACAGATGATCCTTAAATAGCAGGGTTTTGAGCTACATGGGTCAACTTATATGTGGACTTTTTTAACCAAATGGTGATCAAAAATACAGTACAATGTTGGAAGATAAGAAACTCACCTACACGGAGGAGCTTTTCCCCATGTGTTCTACAGGGGCTTCTACACAGCTTGGGTATGTGTGGACTGGTACACACAGGTGTCCTACGACCCAACCCTTCATATACCAAGGGATGACTGTGGTTGTAGATTCACAAGAAGCTGCAGGAAACAACACAGACGGGTCCTGTACTCACCACATGCTTCCCCCATTTCTTCCAAGAGCAACCTATGTAATGATGTGTATAATGTTGCAACTGAGAAATTAGCATTGGTACAATCCACTGACTTTTCTATCACTACAAACATCCCTTGTGCCATCTTTCGGCAACTATACTCCAACCCCCATCTATATCCCTGGCAATGACAAATCTGTTCTCTGTTTATAATGTGATTATGTTAAGAATATCATATAAATGAAATGATAAAAGGATTTTAAGGTAATCAAATATTAGGTAAAAAGAATACTTACAGGGCGGCTCCTGTGGCTCAGCGAGCAGGGCGCCAGCCCCATATACCGAAGGTGGCGGGTTCAAGCCCGGCCTTGGCCGAACTGCAAAACAAAAAAATAGCCAGGCGCTGTGGCGGTCGCCTGTAGTCCCAGCTACTAGGGAGGCTGAGGCAAGAGAATCGCTTAAGCCCAAGAGCTGGAGGTTGCTGTGAGCAGTGTGACGCCACGGCATTCTACCCAGGGCGATAAAGTGAGACTCTGTCTCTACAAAAAAAAAAAAATAATAATTAAAAAAAAAGAATACTTACAATTATAAAAAGTTGTGTTTTACTGAAAAATATAAAAATAGTAGAGTCTCTGTAGGTTGACCATCCAAGGTACTGTAGCAAACTGATCAACATATGGAGGTGGTCAACATAAGGAATAGCCCTGCTGTCCCGATACACACATGTGGTGCATTTCCAGTCTATGAAAAAGAGGTCAACTTATGGAGGTGGTCAGTGTAGGTCAGCTATGAAGGTTTAACTGTATTGTAAAACTGTATAATAATAAAATACAACACAAATGAACTAATGCAATAGCTATAATAAATAATACAAAGCATAAATCATACAGGGTTTTAGAGATTCCCAGAATGATAGGGCATTTTAATTTTTCTTTTAATTTTATATAAGCCAAACAGACAAAAAAATAGTAAACAAAGAAAATCTATGAAAATAACATGGCGTTATCTTCTAAAGCTGAATCATTTTTGCTCAGAATATTCTTTACAGCTATAGTCCCCAACCCTGAGATCTATTAGGAACTGGGACTCATAGGAGGAGGCAAGTTGCTGGTAAGCAAGTGAAGTTTTGTCTGTATTTAAAACTGTTCCCCAGTTGCTGGAATCACCACTTGAGCTTCATCTCCTATCAGATCAGCAGTGGCATTAGAGTCTCATAGGGACTGCAACTACTATAAACTGTGCGTGCAAGGCATCTCAGCTGTGAACTCTTGACGAGAATCTAATGCTCCTCCTGACCTGACCCTGGTCTATGGAAAAAAAAAAAAAGTAAGTCAGAGTCTCACTGTATTGCCCTGGGTAGAGTGCGGTGGCATCATGGCTTACAGAAACCTCAAACTCTTGGACTCAAGTGATCCTCTTGCCTCAGCCTCCTGTGTAACTGGAACTACAGACACCTGCCACAGCCCTTGGCTGGTTTTAGAGATGGGGTCTCACTCTTCTTCAGGCTGGTCTCAAATTGGTAAACTCCAGAAATCTACCCACCTCAGCCTCCCAGAGTGTTAGGATTACAGGTGTGAGCCACTGTGCCTGGCCTGTGGAAAAATTGTCTTCCATGAAACTGCTCCCTGGTGCCAAAAAGATTGTGAGCTATCTATTTACAAAATTCTTGCATGCATATGCCAGGAAAAATTAGAGTGTTCACAAAAGTACTGTTCATAATTTAGCAAAAACCAGGGAAGTATTCCAATGTCCACTGATGAGTGAGTAGAGAGTATTTCCACACAGTAGGATACATGTGTGAAAAAGGATGAACCGCAGAAACTCACAACATGGAAGAATCTTAGAAATATGATATTGAATTAGAAGGCTAATAAATTATTATAGCATTTTTTAAAAAATCACATGAAAGTCTCAGATATTATGTGTTTATATGTTTATGTCTATAAAACAATTTTATTTTCTTTTATTTTTGTTGTTGGGGATTTATTGAGGGTACACAGAACCAGGTTACATTGATTGCTTTTGTGGAGAGAGCGGAGAAAGGGGAGGTGGGAGGGAGTTGGGGATGTCAAGGGGTGAGGTACACCTTTTGGGGGCGGTACACAAATATAAAACAGTTTTAAGAACAAAGGAAATTTAATTAAAAACACCTGAGGAAACAGTTATCTTTGTGGTATAAGTGCAAGTACAGCAACAAGAAGCCACAGACTCCTTCAAGGCTTCTGGACAGTTTTACTTCTTACATTTAAGTGTGGTGTGATCACCACCATTTGTGATATCATGCTTCATTGTAGTGTAACACATATGTTACATGTGAAATTATATATGAAACCATTTTTTAAAATAAACAAAATGAGCCTAATAATATTTTCTCTCTCTAATGGTATCATGAAGATAGTTGAAGTATAAACATAGCTGGTGAAAGGGAAATTCCGCATCATGTAAGATTCTTTACAAATATTCTGCCAACTCAGGTGAACACATCACTGCCTCCAAGGGACTAGAGAAGGCCATGGCCACTCTACATTCCCAGTCTGCCTTCCTGCCTCCTCTTGCTGCTTGTCCATGGGAGAGAAGCCTTATTCAGTAAAATCATTTAAGGAGGTTTAGTCTGAGCCGTGACCCTGAGCCACACCCAAGGAGCCTTGAGCAAGTGGACTTGCAGAGTTGGGGTTATGGTTTCGTTTTATGTATGTTAGGGAGACAAGGAGTACAGGTTAGGTCTTAAATCAATATGTGGAAAACGTACATTGGTTTGACAAAAAAAGGGTGGGATATCTGGAGGGGGTTGCTTACAGAGGGTAGGTGTGTTTAAAGATTCTTTAGCTAACAGTTGGCTTAAAGAGGCCTTCTCTAAAAGACCCAGAGTCAGGAAAAGGGAGTGCTTAAGATAAAGAGTTTCTTAATTAAGAGATAAAAGACCAGGCAGATTGAAGTGGTTTGTTAGGTATACTGAGGGCCTGTGGGTAGGTCTGGCCTGGCTTTAGGCCTGTTAGGGAGTCACAGGGACGTCCCTAAGAAGGGGAGGGGCACGATGAGGCAAGTCCAGCTCCTTTCTCATGGCCAGCAGCTGTGTTTTAGGGATCCTCTTGGCCAGGAGGGTCAGTCAGCCCCTGAGCAGGAGCCTTAAGATCTTATTTTCTTCACGTGCTACCTCCAGTGATGTTGACACCAGTGTGCCGCCATCAGAGAGCACACTTTCCTACATCTTGCTCTTCTGTAACTTGAAGTGGCAGCCCTCTCAGAAATAGAACTCTGGGCTTCCAGGCATATTTGTAGAAGGAGAAAGAGTGGTCCCCGTCTTTCCTGTCTCCTATCAGAAATGCGGCCGTGCTCCATCTCTATGTTCCGACCAGGAGTTAATTTCCCCGCTTCATACTTTCTTACTCAGGAGGCTCTTTCTTCCAGCCTTCATTTATCAGGTTTAACTAAAATGTTGTAGGGTTTTTAGTTAAAAAAAAAATTCCTATGTGATTATCAAAATGCATAATGGATATGAGTTCTTCTGAGTCAGTCAAAAATAATGAAATAACAGGAGAACCACCACGTGCTTTTACAACAAACTCCATTGTAATTTCCTAATCACTTACCTGTATAACCTCATTTGATGAGACTTCTTCCTTGAATACTTTTAAAAAACATATTCTAGATAAACTTCTTTCTTTCAAAAAATAGGCTTGGCGCCTGTGGCTCAACAGGCTAAGGCACCAGCCACGTACACCTGAGCTGGAGGGTTCGAATCCAGCCCAAGCCCGCCAAACAACAATGACGGCTGCAACCAAAAAATGGCCGGGCGTTGTGGCGGGCGCCTGTAGTCCCAGCTACTTGGGAGGCGGAGGCAGGAGACTCGCTTGAGCCCAGGAGTTGGAGGTTGCTGTGAGCTGAGATGCCACAGCAC
>CAUYON010197583.1:0-36130 GCA_963573935.1 Arctocebus calabarensis
TTAGAAACGGGCTGTCCTTCCAGGGCAGAAGATCTCCAGGATAACACACCAGCCAGGAGTGTAACTGGTGATAACACACCAGTTCCCTTTGAAGCAGGGAACGAGAATCACCTTGCTTGTGCCATCCCAGGAGGGAGCTGGGGCAGTTCCTCATTAGAGCACAACATTCAAGATAAAGGAGAAGCCGGGAGTGACACTTAAAGCTGTGTTGCTTTTAAAGATGAGCCTTACAAATCTGTCAATCTGTAGAAGGAGAACGTAATTAACATGTTCAAGTTTGGTCTAAAAGGAAAAAAGGTGTATGCAGTGAGACAAGGTGGTCTGACTGCAAGTAGCCTCACCTGCCTCACCTACAAAATACCCCCTGTGCAGGCAGCCCCCAAACTCCCCACACCGCACTCACTCAGGCACGGCTGGGAATCCTCCCCCCGTCCTGTGCCCCTCAGCACACTACTGCCTGGACACCACTCCTCCCCGCTCACTCCACAGTCCAGCCAGGGCAGGACTCAGGCAGCAGACGAATGGAGGGCCAAGTCAAGCCTGCATCTCTTCTTCCTCACTTCATCCGCCCTTGACGGTGGCAGGTAGGGACTGTTACAATTCCCACGTGCAGATGAAGCTGCAGGGATAAAATAGCTAGCCCGAAGTCCCACAGCCAGAAACTGGTGAGGCAAAGTTCTCACCCGGGCTGCTGCTTCCAAAATCCATGCCATTATCAACTGCAATATTCCACCTTTGATGTGTTAGACTGCCCAAAATTAGGGAGCTGGGAGCCACAGGTCCTGCCGCCAAGGGGATGACGGTCTTATGAAGGAAACAAACAAATGGACAGCACATTTCGATCCCAGGGTGACAACACTAGGTTTAGTGAGAGCTCCAAGGGAAGACCGGTCCAACGAAGGGGGTAGTCTGAGATTCACTCCTCCAAGGAAACAGCTCAACCGGGTGTCCAAGGATGAACAGAAGATCATAAGAAATGGTACAGTGAGAAGCAAAGGGACTCACGTTGGCAGAGGCCTGGACTTTTGGACAAAATGCAAGCATTTTTGTTTTTTAGAGACAGAGTCTCACTTTATCACGTTGGTAGAGTGCCGTGGCGTCACACAGCTCACAGCAACCTCCAACTCCTGGGCTTAGGCGATTCTCTTGCCTCAGCATCCCGAGTAGCTGGGACCACAGGTGCCCACCACATGCCTGGCTATTTTTCTGTTTTGCAGTTCGGCCAGGTCCAGGTTTGAACCCGCCACCCTCGGTATATGGGGCTGGCGCCCTACTCGCTGAGCCACAGGTGCCACCCAAAATGCAAGCGTTTAACTGGAACTCAGAATTAATTTCTCCACAAGGAGAAGGTAATGCCTCCCAATAAGAACTCTGCCTACAAGAAATAACAGTGATGGTAGACTTCTATGTTCCTGGGGGTGGCAGTAAGCACTTTTCACACAGTGTCTCAGTTAACACACATACCAACCCTATGGAGATGACACCATCGTTCCTTTCTAAATAGTACTTCTTACAAGGGTACATGTGAAATTTACTAGGTGTAGAATATAAAATGTCTTAACACAGTAACTAAGAAAATGCCGCGAAGGCTATGTTAGTTTGGTGAAAATATTTCAAATTGTGAATAAAACCAGTACGTTGTACCCCATGATTGCATTAATGTACACAGCTATGATTTAATAAAAGAAAAGAAAGAAATTGAAACCAATAAATAAGCCAAAGTCTTGTTAGCTAATGAGTCAAATCCAACCTTGCGTCCCAGTGCTCTTCCCAGAGGCAGGGGGAGGGGCTCTCCAGCAGCCCTAGGCTGGACTGCAGGCACCGGCCGCTGACACAGACCTTGCCCACCCAAAGAAGCACCCAGCAGGCACCATTCCTCAGGAAAACATATTATTACAGTCGATTTAAACTGTTGGGGCAAGCCAAGTTGAGAACATCCCTTATGCTCCTTTACCTCAAAGTTTCAAAAAATCTAAAGAGGACAACTGAGCTAAGCTGGTTTCTGTACAGAGGTTTTCAAAACAGCTTTCCTCTTCTTAGGAATCGTATTCACCTAGGTTTATACAAATCCATACTTTCCTCCTTTGGTTCCCCCCAGTGCCGGAAACTTCTGCTTCACTGTCTGCTCCCCGCCTTCATTCCCTAGACGTACCCTCCTGGGAACACGTGTTTATATTCTTCCCCAGCACTCACGGTGCTCAGTATTATAAACTAACATTTAAAAAACAAAGATGAAATTAAAATCCGTACTAATGGAAAACCATTAGAAAAGTTTTGTTTCTTTAATATACAAATACATACTCAAAAGCATTGCATTAACGAATGTTCTATCGATTATATTTTTTCTATTCAAAGACAAGGAAAGTACAATTTGTACTCCTTAAATAGAAGTTATTTAGTTAAGCTAGAAATAAATGGACTGTGTGTTAATATCTTTTCCCTAGTCAAAGAAAATGCCTCTTGATGATTTGCCCTCAACCAGAAGGCTCTGGGCCAACCCAATCCACCTTCACTACGGAAGAGCTGCCCAGGTCCAGCGTCAGCAGAAACCCCAGAGGACAGCAGTCTGCTCCTTCAGTAACCTCCCAAAGTCAGCTTTGATCTGAATGGCTTTACTTATAAACTGAATTTAGTATTTTATTTTAGTGACAGTGATCCACCAGTGCTTGTTATTAGAAAACAGCACTATCCTTCAAGAATATTCTTTGAAGTAAGTTTTGTGGGGGTTTGTTTGTCCAGGCAAAAGTGCCGTGGCGTCTAGCTCACAGCCTAGCTCACAGCAATTTTGAACTCCTAAGTTTGAGCTAATCTTCCTGCCCCAGCCTCCCAAGTAACGGGCACTACAAGCATAACACCAGCTCATTTTTTCTATTTTTAGCAGAGATGGGGTCTTGCTCTGGCTCAGGCTGGTCTTGAACTCCTGAGTTCAAGTGATCCTCCTGCCTTGGCCTCCCAGAGTGCTAGGATTACAGGCATGAGCCACCGTGGCCTGGCCTCTCATTTTAAATCACTGCATCACAACTCTATCAAGTATCTTAAGAATTGTTCTCTGGGATAGAAATGTGCCCAATGCATAAAATCAACAACCATTCACTTTGGCTCTTCATGGATTTTCTAGGCAATCTAAATTCCAATATTTTATCTTTCTAGTTCTATGATAAATGCTCCCCGAATACCCATACTTGAATATTTAAGCGACATCTCTCATGTTGCCTTTCACACTCAGAGAATCTTTAAACATCTTTTGCAAAACATTACATCATAGTGTTGAGTCCCAAATCCTTGGGTGCTGTTCATGTACAACCAGGGTAAGGAATGGCACTACAGTACCCCAACCCACACCACCAGCCGCTGCTCAGACGCTTGGTGACCCCTGATGTCTTACGAGCCTCACTTGGTTTCATCTCCTTACCAGGAAGAAGCACATTTTAAGTTTTCTGGTAAACCTTTGTTTTTTTCAGTTTATTTTTTTCCTTTGTCATCTTTGTGTGACAATGAAGTAGGAAAGATGCATCTATTCAATTTGAAATAATAAAATACCAGACTGTCTAAGACTCCAGCCAGTCTGCTATTCTGGTTCTGCCTCATAATTTCTGGAGGTTAGTTTGTAAAATATTCCTAGCCTCAGACTTAAGAATGCTGTGTTAATTCCTGTAGATAAAGTAAAATAATAGGATTAATGGCTGCTCTGTAACCTTGCAACATTATTACGCCTTCTGGCATAAGGCAATACATCAGAGAACATTAGCCATGTACTGTAATGTTCGCTGTATTGAAAGAGGTAAGCTGTAGTGCAACTAAAAATGAAGCAAGACATTTCCCCCAAGTGATTTCAACTTCAGGGAAAAAGAGACATATATCACTTTTCTCTAAAAATAATCAATGGAAAAAAACATTTAAAGCGCTGTTCAGATCAGCAGAATATTTAGCTCTACACTAAGCAAACTGTCCTCCCCTCTTCCTTCCCCCAGCCACAAAGGAGAACACGGCTCTCCTTCATAGTGTCCTTCCATAGGCTGCTTCTCTGCACTTGACTCGCTTCAGAACAAAATTATTCTCATATGTATCAGTCATTGTTCTTCTGTACCGAATTGCTTTCTATTTTCTGCCCATGTATCTAAATTATCTAATTGACAGCTCTCTGCCCCCACATTCCTCTGAACTTGACATCATCCCCAAATTTTATATAAACTGAAAGAATCATGTGCATTTTATAGTCTGAGGTTTAGAGAAGTTAAGTGAGCTCCCTAAGTTCACCTTCCTGAACAGATGGTGCTAGGTCATTCTAGAACTCTCTTCTCCCTGAGTATTTATAGGTTATTTCGTCCATGGTCATCCATTGCTACCCTGGTTCTATAAGGCAGATGGGGTGTTTTTGTTTTTAATTTTGTTTTACCTAACACTGTTTGAAATGTTAAGGGATTTTTAAACATCCATTTGCAAATGTAGTTCTCTCTGCTTAAAATAGTTTTATCGTAGGAAAATGACTGTAATTCTTGTTTAAGCCCTGTGGGCCTACTGTAATTGTTGCTATGTCCCTTTCATTCAAAAAAAAAAAAAAGTGCTGGTGAGGACAATCCATAGTCATTCTTCCTTCTTTTTCTTCTCCCTGGAACATTTCTCCTTCACAACACTGTTACACATCTGTGTTAAGCCTTCCTTGGCAACTCCAAGAAGTTCTGGTCATTCTCTCTTCTCAGATGTTGTATCATCTTACACTCAGTCCCCAAGTTACATTCAACTTACCACTTGCACTTATGAGTGGGAGCGATTGTAAGTCCCCAAGTTACAAATATCCAACAGACATATGACTAGCACTTACAAATGGAGACTTACAGGTCATAGGTAAATGCACCTATTCCAACTTACATATAAATTAAACTAAGAACCAAACGACAGAACCTATCTCATTCGTAACCTGGAGACTGCTTGACCTCATATGCCTTATAAAATGTACCAAATTGTATAGTAACAGAATTGAACTTTTTAGTCACTATTATATGCCCTGAACATAGCCCAACATAGGACAAATGTTGCAGACGCCCACAGAGGATACACAGGGAAATAGAAAACAAAGACCTGAGTACAAACCCTGGCTCTGGCATCAAGAATGGTGTGTCTCTAAGAAGGTAATTGAGTGTGGTCATTAAGAATGGGCTCACGGGTCAGACAGGTATTTAAACCACCCACACACTAGCTAGGTAAACTTAAAAGGTAACTTGCTAAGCTCCGGACTATAAAACGTAGACAATTCTTTCTTCCTCATAGCCTAGTATTTAGTCTAATAAAGTTACGCACGCCTATAATTTTAGGAAGCAGCAAGCTATCATTCAATATTGCTTATTGCTCTTGACAATAAAATGATAAATCATGAAATAAAATACATCTCTAATTTCAAAAGATTAATATGTCATAATGACATGCAATCATTTAACCCATGTGAGTTACAGTCTGTCCTGAAATGTCCTCTGTCATGCCCTGTAAGGAGAAGTGTTGCTAATGGCTATGAAGGAGCAAAGAAAAATATAATTAGAAAAATTGTATTTTCCTAATAGGATTGCTGTATATAGGAGAGATAATATATGAGAAAGCTAAGTTTAAAGTTTCCTTAATTCATTCATATACACGGATTGAGTGTCCATTATATGTTAGTATCACGTTAAGCACAGACTACGTGTAAGGCTAGATGCCAACCATAAAAAGAGAAGGTCGGGAAGCCCCTTCTCCCACGCAGCTCATAGTTGAAGGAGCAGCGGATACGCTGACGGCTGCACAGACCTAGGCACCGTTACCTCTGCACCGTCCTGTAAACTTCCCTTCTCTTGATTCTTTGGATTTTCCTTTTTGAAATTTGTTTAACCAACCTCATCTTTGCTACCTGAATTTAGCCTATATTTAGGATTATTACTTTTTGTAAAAAAAGCAATACAAAAAATTAGTTACAAAATCTTTAGGCTACTCTGTATCTACATATAAAGATTACAATTAAGGTGCTAAGTCAATGTGCGTTCATTAAAACTCATAGGGATTCAAGACAATAAAAAAAAACTCATAGGGATTCTATGAAATTCTTCTTGAGTAAATGTTTTACCCAGATTTTTATAAATCAAGTACTAGGTCTATTCACATCATACTTTCCATGCTCTGGAATCTAAAGAAGACAAAGATAAACTTTTCTTTCCTAGATTTCCCCCCATTCCTATACTCATTTTGAATGTTAGTAGTAGTATTTCAATATTAGCTTTGCCCGTCAGTCAGGGGTTTAACACGATACTAAATGCTATCTGGCCTCAAGTTCATGGCTAATACATAGGATCTTCTAGGATGATTTTGGATGGAAACAGCTATAATAGTCCACTAAAATCAGGTGAGCAAAAATGAAAAATATTCATACAGGGAAAAAAAAACTTGGTCCAGTTACTAAAACTAAAGTGTTAACCTACAAAAAAATACTCATAAGTTATATATATAGCCAGTTATTCTGCCACTGAGCGTTTTCATTTTTAGCACTGTAATTTTATTTTGTGACTTACTTTTGAGCATGATTCCAGAAAATCACTTAAAATTATTTCCTATTACTACTTTGTTAGACTCAATTTTAAATAGTTGCTCCTATTTAAAGTTTGATTTTACATATATAGGAAAATACTTTTCACAAGAGTACCCATTTCCAGCTTTATAATAGAAATTATAAGGTAAACATGTAATCTACTTCTGCACAGCCCATGTGCTCTGAGCAAGGTTACATGAAATCTATTTTTTAAAGATCAAACATTAAATATGGCATGTTCTTACCATGTCCAACATTTTTCCTTCCTGACAGGTTGTTATATACATTAACATCCCTACCCAAGAGCTATCCATCACTGCCCTTCTTCACCAAATCACCTGCACAACAGCCATTATTGCCAACTTCATGTCTAAAATGCATGAACATTCTAGTTAGTGTACTGCTTTTATTGTTCAACAGTAATGAACTTTGAAAAAAGTTATATAAAGACTTCATGCTATTTATTCACAAATTTACTCTCCCACATGTGTGGTTGCTAGAAAGTCTTTTAGTTTCTCAAGCACAGAACCTCTTACCACAAGAAACCCAATCATGACCCAACCTATGTGCTAGGATCAGTGGGGGTTGGCCGTGTGTGAGTCAGGGCGCTTGTCATCTCACCTTTAAAAAGGCTGGCATTTCATTATCAGTCAAGAATGCGCAATCTCTATTAAAAGAAACTATGTAGGAATCTCACATTCCCCTCAATAACTTTCAGACCTGTAGCCCACACTTTTTATTCTGTACTAGAGGGAGAATCATGATGATACACTTTTGTAAGTCCTATAATGAGAAGTGTTGCTACTGGCTATGAAGGCACAGGTGATGACACAATTAACTACGTGTTCAGAGAATATTTAAGAAACAAAGAGCCACAGGTGAGCTCTGCAGGACAGAAGAGTCAGCTGGGAACTTTCTAAAGCACTTTGTATGATACATTGTAGCTGCACAGGCTCCTTTGTGCTGTTTACTTCATCTAATCCTTAGTATCACCCTGTGGAATAGATACTGTTCCCAGTCATTCGCACCTAGGTGAAGTACATGTGGTTAGAGAGGGGAAGTAACTTGCCTGCCAAACTCATAATACATAATAAAGTTAGATTTTGAAAGCAGATCAAAAGTCTTATTTGGCTGCTTTGGCTTTTCAAAGAACAGGTAAACAATAGGCATGGGGCTCACTTTGATCTTTATCTTGCCTGGGTTGATATTTAGTTTCCTGAAACCTGACCTCCTCGAGTATCTCCTTAGGTCTTTCAACTGTTCTGTCTTCATTAAATTTCTTTCTCTTCTATATGTTCATATACTTTTCACATACTTAACTATTATCAGCAGGAGCTTTTAATTCACCAAAATTATCTCTTCTTCCTTCACTTTTCACGATACTCAATCCTGCACGGTACATGTTGCAAAGTAAAACTTGACACTTGATATTTTCAATAATTTGAGTTATATATGTTCAGATATCCATTCTGCTATACGGAACACAAGCTACACCACTTAGGCAACCCACTGAACGTTAACAGGAGCATGTGAAGTGAGAACATGGTACCATGGAGCCACCACGTCTAACTGTGGGACAGTTTGTAACCATATGTCTGCATTTCTCCCCACCCTTGCTTGCAAATTTGATATTTTCTCTACATTATTTTGGAAAATGTCTGTACTAAGGGCTGAAAGTCATCCGTGTTGTATCTACATGTTGTTTTTACGTCTTCAACTATTAACAGGTAGAAATGAGAAATTTTCTCTTCCATGTAAAAAGTAAACTGTTACGCCCTATAAAGTCTAGACTTCAAGAAGGCCTTCCCATTTCAGACCCACATTCAATCCACCACTTCTGCTGTCTCAATGTAAGTCTATGAACAGGAAGAGTATATTGATAAGTTCAGCCTTGTGACACAGCGATCATTGCCTCTAAACCACACTAAAATATGTGGTGATTGATATTATATTTCTTTAAATGTTTCTAGAACAAATTTCTGAAATAGCTATTCTCACCATACCATGAAAAAACCATAGCATTACAATATGGACTGTGCAGTCTTTGTAAACTGACCAACTCATACCTCACACCCGCCCACCTGTCTGTTATGGTGGTGTATAATTAAACTCCCAAGAAAATAGAGTCCACAAGGTTTCTTTACCCGCTCAGGCTAATGTTGTCAATAAATGAATTTCTTGCTTTGTGCATGTTATGCAAACAAGGTGTTTATGAAGCCATCTGCTTTATAGCAGTGACTCAGTAATAACCATGCCACCTACTTACACATAAAATCAAACAATTGGCAATAAGATACGTGAGGCCATGCTTAGTAAAGACTACTAGACTGTGAATATAAATCAGACCACCAGGGAAACATATGGCTATAAACACAGACAATATGGCCAGGGAAAGGTAATTTTCACTGGCTACCACCTGCTGTGTCACAGGTAATTGTCAGTTTCAAGGCCTTTATTATTACAAAGCAAAGCACTAGCAGGCCAATACTTTCTGATCTGTCTCATTTAAGATTATTAAACTATGGTTCCCAAATTATGCATGATGGTGTCCTGGAACACCAGACCAAATTCACAGACACACTGTGAGATAGTTTAAATTGGAAAAAAAAAAAAAAAGGAAACTCAACACCTGTCTGCTACGATATGATACACTAACTCAAATTAGTGTGCAGTTTCCCTATTAGACCACAGTACATTCCTTTGAATGATGTAACTTTGGGAAGCTGGATATTCAGTAGCTGTGGTGATTAACAAGTAAATACAGTACAACAAATCACTACGGGGTGAGCAATGGCAGTGCAGTGGGGTGCAGTAGTGTGTAACTTTCCTCCCAGGTTTGAGAAGCTACACAGTGTCCCATTAGTAAGTATTAACAAATGTGGGTGTTTAAGAATAAAATAAACATAGCAATATTGTTTCCTTTAAATGTATGTGTATGACTTTTCTTTCAAATAACTACTACATTGATAGGACATAAATATTTAAGTTGCCTAGTGCTAACTACTTAAAAAAAAAAACAAAAACTTGTTTTGGCCCACAGGTGAAATGGAAAAAAAATCAGAGATATTAATGTTCCTTAAAACAAGAAAGTTTGAAAACCGCTGATGAAGATGAATTCTAACTTTCCAAGTCAAAGGACAGGAGGCTGGACCAAGGGTCTCTAGAGGTTTCACTACCTTCTGTGCTAAGTTTCTGAAGAGACTAAAAGCCCATGTGTGCATGTTACATTTTACAACATCTAACAGGCGGGGGTGTGATGGTTAACCACATGTTTCTCCCCAGTCTTACATCGATTTTACTCACCTTCCATTCTGTGTCATTTATCTAAATATGACAAATGCTTTTGTAAGAAACTGTATGATGTTTCACATTCGTGAACAATAACATATCCATTTTTGGTAACGCCCCTGCTTTCCTGCCCTTTCACTATTGTCACACACAGAAATACTTCTAGATAATCTTATGTGTGGGGGGAGAGTAATGCATTTTCTCTATAATATGCCATTTAATCCATAAGCAGATGATTATGACTTTTCTCCTGTCTTCTATACCATGTATAATAACCTGAGATCCTACATGTTTAAACCTTCAAGAAAATATTTATGAAGTTATGCCAAATACAATGTCACCCGCCATGAGGTTATAAATCCTATAATATAACCTATGCATAGATTAGGAGGGGTGTGGAGGAGAGAGAAAAAGAGAGGGAGAGTGGGAGAGAGGGGGAGAGAAGAAGAAAGACCATTATTATCCCAAGAAAATAATTTTAAAAAAAACTTCACTGACATATTTGTGGAATCGCCTAAATAAGGCAATTTGCATGTGTGTATATATACACAGTCACATATATATACCCATATTTTATGGCATATGCCATATGGGTCTATACTCCATACCCATATTTTCCATATGAAATAGACAACTTCATCATTTCCAGCTATGGAATCAATGTTATTATACTAAGGAATGGGACCCAGTGGCTAACGGCATTGGTTCAACTGCACAGGCAGAACTGAAATGAGACCATCTGCCAGTGTGAGAGAGTTTTAAATGACTAGGAAGCATCTTCTAAGGACATCTCCCTCTTTTTCAGCAAGGTTAGGTGACACACAGAAGGGAAAGAAAAATCTAAGTGAAGGCACAGAAACATGCTGCTGAGAAGAAAGAGGGGAAGCAGGATATCTAACTTTTTAAAAAATCTCTCAACAGTTGATATGTAAGAAAAAAAGCACTTTAGAGCTTTCAGAAGAAAACCAGCACCCCCACAAAGGATCCAGGCAGCAGGAAACTCCTGCAGCTGTAACAAAGGTCTGGCCAAAGTAGACCAAATAATCTTTGAAGTAATGAATATAAAGTAAAGACTGCGAAAAATGAATACCATATTTGCCAGCTAGGTGCTACTCACTGCCAAAGACCCCCAAGCATCCCCCAATGTGGTATCCAGTAGTGGACGCTGAACACAGAATATGGTTAAGGGCAGGGCCTTGTGGGCGGGAAGACCCACACTTGGCCTGCAACTCTGCCCTTCACAAGCTGCAGGATGCCAGAGGAATGATGTCATCTCTCTAAGCTCAGAAGTGATAACAGTACCACCTCTCAGGGAGGCCTGGAGACTAAGAAAGGTGAGCATCTGAGAAACCGAGGACAGAGGCCATGCGTCTTCATCACCATCTCACGTTCCACTACACACCGACAAAGGTGATTCCTCACCTTCGTATTCGTTCAAAAATTCCGCCTGTCCTACCAGTCATCCTTATCTTAATATTCCCCAGCCATCCCAAACTAAGCATACGTAAAACTAAATTCACATTTCCGTCAACACCTCCATTTGTGTAAATAAATGTGTGTGCCTCATCCCTCTCTTCATGGCCTTGACATCCTTCTCGACTCCTTGCTCACACCCATCAGCAGGTCCTTCCAACCCTCCGCCTCCTCCTCCAGGTGCTCCTTTGCTTACCATTCACACCCTTTGTCACCTGTGGCTGGACACTAACACTTTCCTCATGGGTCTCTCTGCTCAGGCCTTCTTCCCAGCTAACCTGTCTTACCTGCCTAGCACTTTCTGCCATGTATCATTCTCCCTTTCCTTCCACATTAAAAGTCAGTTCCAATGGAGTTGTGTCCATTCAGGGCCACTGAGTGGACCCTGATCAAATGTCCCCATTGTGCCAACTCTCCTTCCTCAAGAGACTATGTCCACTGCCAGAAAATTGAGCGAACATGCTGATTCTGTTAAAGTTCTCACATTGCCACCAGATGCAGAGCGACTACACCAGATAAACACATAGGTAAAATGTGAGTGAATGATACCCAGTAGGGGTGACCAAATTTGGGTGGTCATGTGTAGGAGTGATACCTTCATTTCCTTGGTTCTTTGCCAGTACCCACCCCATCACTCCACTATTCAAATGAAACAAAATGACTAATAATCTTCCAACTGCCAAATCTATGGTTGCATTTCTTTTTCTTTCTTTCTTCTTTTTTTCCTGAGACAGAGTCTCACTCTGTTGCCCCAGGCTAAAGTGTCAAGGCATCATAGCTCACAGAACCTCAAACTCTTGGGTTCAAGTGATCAATCCTCTTGCCTCAGCCTCTCAAGTAGCTGGAGCTTTAGGCGCTCACCACAATACCTAGCTAATTTTTCTATTTGTATTAGAGACAGGGTCTCATTCTTGCTCAGGCTGGTCTCAGACTCCTGAGCTCAAGAAATGCACCTGTCTCAGCCTCCCAGAGTGCTGGGGTCATAGGCGTGAGCCACCATACCAGCCCCAGAATTTCTCTTCTTACTTAACCACTGCACAATTCTCCACGATGTTCACCGTCTTCTTCTGTGAACTTCAGGACAACACTTTCTCCTGCGTTTCTTCCTGTACCTCTGACTACTGTCCAACAGTTCTGCCTGTCTGTTCTGTAAATGTCACCCCTCAGGGTTCCATCTCGGCTTTCCTTTTCAGACACACGATCTCAGTCATGACTTCAGTGACTCCCAGATAAGCCCAGATACCCCATCTGTACTCTTTAATGATGCTGCCTATTATAATCTCCCTCCAATATATCACAATGCGAAATCTACTCTCAGAAGACAGAGCCACAATACCCCCACAACCAGAAAAAGAAAAAACACTTCTCTCTATAACCTGAGTTAATGAAGTCACTAGTCCTGAAATCTCCTAAGCTAATCAGAGTCACTCTCAAATTCATTCATTATTCAACAAACACTTGAGTGCCTACTGTGTACCAGGGAATCATTCCAGGCCATGAGATGTATCAGTAAACTAAAAATGCAGAGAAGAAAAATTTCTCTGCCTATGAAACGTTTCTTTTCAGTGTGTGGGGAGGGGAATAAAACAGAATAACGAACTTACTAATTAGATGTAATTAATCCTTACATTCAGTATTTATTAATAAGTGCTATAGCATGGTAGTATGGAAGTAAAGGAGATAATTATTTTAAATGGGGTAGACCGCAGGGTAAGCCTCATCAGGAACATGACATTGAGTGAGGGCATTAACCCTAGGGATGTCTGGGGGATGAGGATTCCAGACAGAAGCAACAGGCAGTGCAGAGGCCTTACAGAAGAAACCTGGTTGGTATATTCAAGGAATATCAAGGAACCAGAGTGGCTGGAGTAGACAGACTCTCTACCTGAAAACTTGTATGAAATTTACAAGTCTATGACATCTGTGAAGGAAATGAGGCCCTTGGAACACGGTGCTTTGTGTGCTGAACAACCTGGAATGCCAGCCCTGTGCAGAATACCCGCTCTTCTCCACTCACCTGAGGCTGACCCTCACTTCATACCCCACTCCCTCAATGAAGTGGCCCTATCTCGAAGCATGGTCATCATCAAACTCTCTAAACTTCTATTTGTACATGGCTAATGACTAACAGATGCTGCCACGTATTTACATGTATTTGTTCTTTCCAGATACATCATGGGTTAATCTTTGACTAGACTGGAACTCTCTCTGGAGCAACGATGCTTCCCCACTACCTACCGAAGTGCCCTGTATGTGGCAGGGCCAGGGTAACTGCCCATTGAAGCTGCTGCTGAAGGCCTCTGACATTTAGAAAGAAAATATTCCAGGATATATTTTATAAATGAAACTTTACGTCAACACCCAGATTACAATCTTCTGAGCCAATATACTCACCACAATGATTGGAAAAATACTTTAAAGGGCATGTTTACAAAGCACATCGATTTTTCAGTTGATTCAGTTTTATTGATGTTTATGAAATAATTTAATCATCTGTATTTCATTTCAGATAATTAACTTTTGCTGTTTGTTTCAATACTGCTTTCTAAGATATGAAAACTTTAATCTTCCTTGTAAAACTAGTCCCTTGTTTCCTAAAAAAAAAAAAAAAAGAAGAAGAAGAAGAAGAAAGGAAGGAAGAAGAAGGAGGGCGGCGGGTATAGCGGCTCACACCCGTAATCCCAGCACTCTGGGCGGCTGAGGCAGGTGGATTCATTGAGGTCAGGAGTTTGAGACCAGCCTGAGCAAGAATGAGACCTCATCTCTACTAAAAATAGAAAAACTAGCCGGGTTTGGGCAGGTGCCTGTAGTCCCAGCTATTAAGTCCCAGGAGGCTTAGGCAAGAGAATCACCAAGAGTCTGAGGTTGCTGTGAGCTATGATGATGCCAGGGCATCAGAGTGAGGCTTTGTCTCAAAGAAAAAAAAAAAAGACAAGAAAAGAAAAAATATTCCATTCTAGTAAGGAAATGTTAAGGATACAGGGAATAAAAAAAAAAAAAGACCACCAACAAATAAAAGTCAAGCAGGACTACCTACTATATAAAAGCAGGTATTTGTAGAGTTGCTTTAAACACAAGTAGTGAGTCTACTAAACAAGGACAGAAGACAAGGGTACACCAGAATGTTGAGATGACTAAAGGATTATTTCTATATTATAAAACAAAATCTCCTAAATTGGACACTGCTCATCATTTTCTGATTATCTGAAGTCACAGCAATGACAGTGAAAGTCTTTTTTTGCTATTTTATTGTTTCAGGTTATTTCAGGGTGCAAAGAATTAAGTTACCATGGTGGCATTGGTTAGGTAAAGTCCCTTTTATAATGGGCCCCACACACCCTAACATTGTGCCCATTAAATGGGGGCACCCCCGTCACCCTCTCCTCCCTTCTCCCAGCTCCCTCGCTCCTCCGCCCCCACCTGGAATTGATTTGAGTTTTTCTCTTTTGTGTGTGTATTAGAGAGTCTACTTGCTTCACCAAGAAATCCTTATCACTAGAGATCCCCTGATGATCGCCAGGAAGGCTGGGAAGTAGACCTTTCAGAAAGGCAACAGGCTTGTAAGTGTGGCCCAAAGCCGCAACTAAGCCACGGCCTTTTAATCACAGAATGGCTTCCCAAAGTCTATTTTCTTGGTTCTAAAAATGGCCAACAAGGAAAATGAAAATGCCAAAGTGAGCTCCACAACTGGGAAGTCCTGTATAAAATCACAGAGCTTGTCTAAATACTAGCACCTGGCTCAGGATCCTTATTGAATGGGTTGGGGGGGGGGGTTGTTTGTTTGTTTGTTTGTTTTATTCCCTCAGAAGAAAAGAGAAAAGGGGAAGGAAACAGAGCAGGATCTAGGGCAGTATTCCAGTAACTTTCAACCAGTGTGCCATGAGGGGATCCTAGATGAGCCATGAGAATTTTTTAAAATCATTAATTATTTCCAAAAGAAATACAAAGTACAGTACGTATATTCTTTTTCTTCCTCTTTTTTTTAATTTTGATCAACATAATTTAAGTGTGCCACAAAAGTTTAACTATAGGTTCAAGTGTGCCATGAAATGAAAAGGTTGGAAAACACTGATCTAGGGAGAGAAGGAGGGAAGAAGGCAGACACCCGAATGTGGCGAATTTCTTCTCATTACACGCCTGGGAGAGCCTCGGTCACTCTGTAAGTGGGCATTATTGTAATCAGAATTTACAGCTATTTAAATTATAAACACCCTACATAATACCATTGCAAAAAAACATGTAAGACAGGCATTTAAGGTCTTTTATTTGTTGCAAAATCTGACATCTAGCATAGCCCACACTAGAAGTCAAAGGTTCTAGTCCCTATTCAAACCTGAAAACAAACAAAAACAACAACAAAACCCACACTAAAGGAGGCTGTGGATATTGCCATCCACCTCGGGGCAGGCCAATCAAGCTCTTCAAGACTTGTTTTATGATTGATGCTAGTCAGGCCAAATACTACATGAAATAGGAATTCACTCCTCATTTAACGATTATAACAATCAGCAACTTCAGCCATATCCTAACTTAAAGACTAAATCAATTTTGCTGCAATTAAAAGTAATTTCTTTTTCTGTCACATCAATAGAATAACTTTCATTTTTACATAGGTATGAAGCATTAATATTTCTAAAGTAATCAGTTGCATACCAGTGGGGGGTCAGGGACTGACCCCACCCACAATTTGTTTTTTGCATGTTCAGTTGTTCAAACCAGCCGTGGGAAACCGCTTCTGCAGGATGAGTTCCTCATCCCCACCTTTGATATGTGACTGTTTCAAAGAATATTATTATGTGATTTCTTTCCTCACCTAGAAAAGTTCTTCCCTATTATAGCATAATCCTTTTTTCCTTTCTCAGCACTCAAATCAGCCAATAACAGGCCGTGCAGCCATCAACATGCCCTCATAACACACACAACTTCAAGGCATATCATTTAATTTAAGGAATGAGATAAAAATAGCAATGTATTTCTCAGAAAGACAAATTCACAGTAAATACTGGGTGTTCCCACTCTATAATATTTGTGAACCACCCTGGTAAATTCAGGCTCCCAGTGTAATTCACAAATGCTAAAGGCATCATTCTCACCCCAACTAAATAAGACTGTCAGGCTAGATTTATTTCAAAAGCCTTTGACCCATCCCAATATCTCCTGGACAGAAAAAGCAAAACTGGACCAGCCTTCTTGGTCCAGCACAAAGTAGGACGTAGAACATTTCCACCTGATCAATGCAGCAAGTGCCGAGGTGAATCAGAAATCACACCCACAACCTCTCAGCATCTGTCGAGAGTTTACCATGTGCCTGTGAGGGTTATCTAAGGAGATGTTCACGGTAACTTTATCAGGAAGATAAATGTTATTTACTCTGTTTTACAGATAAAGGAACTGAAGCATACAGAGCTAAGCAGCTGGCCCAAGATCACCCAGCTTTTGAACGATGCTAAGATTCAAAACCTTGCAATCTGATTCCATTTGCAGTTTCATTTCTATTGCTACATTTAAACAGATTATCAACCTATAAAATTACAGCACCCGATTTGTTAACCTCACAGCAGTCTTTCGTTTAATTTTGTTCTTAACCACTACATCATACTCCTTATCTCTGCCATAGAAATACTCAGAGGGTCATGCTACCCATTAGGTACCACAGACAAAATGCCTAGGGCCAAGAAACTACTTAGTAGCCTGTGAAAATGTTTAAGTCCTATGAAAATGCTGAAAAAAATTTAAAATGTAGTATCTCAAAATGAGAAAACAAAAATTTCCAAATTGAAGTTCATAAATATTTTCCTTAAAATGTTACAAATGTAACCAGAATTGCTTAATTCAGCATTAATGTTTGATTATACTTGAAAACAATCTCTCAGTTAGATCCTTCTTAACCAAATCCCCAAATATACCAAATAATTTTAGGGAATTACAGCCAATTGCAAATTAAATGTATTACTTATACCCACGTAAGTTCTAAAGCAAAATTATATGTAAAATCCTCCACACTCTAATAACACCATAATATCCACTGTGAAGCATGGGTGGAGGTTCAAGTAACTTATATGATTTGGGGTTCAGACTCCAAATGCAAAGAGCTTAAGTGTTAAAACCACCTGGAGTCTCATATCTCCATAACAATTTATGTAAAGAAATGAAAGTGAGTAAAAAGAACCTGGGAAGAAGCAAAATACAAGTCAAAAAAGTCACGCGCCATGCCACCTGATTGAAAGTGAGCAAAAAGAACCTGGGAAGAAGCAAAATACAAGTCAAAAAAGTCATGCGCCATGCCACCTGAGTTGTAATTATATTTCTTGGAATATTCCTCTAAAGAAAAAAACAGCATGTACAAAGATTTAGCCATTTCAATGGCTAGAAAATCACTGATACAATAGCAAATATTTGGGAACAATCTCAGCAGTTTTCAACCTGTGGATCGCAACCCCTTTTGAACAATGAAAATATATTCTGCTTATCAGATATTTACATTATGATTCATAACAGTAGCAAAATTACAGTTATGAAGTAGCAACGAAAATAATTTTGTGGTTAGGGGTCACCACAACATGAGGATCTGTATTAAAGGGTTGTGGCATTAGGAGGCATTAGGAAGGTTGAGAACCCCTGATCTACATTGTCTATCACTAGGTGATTGTTTAATAAACCCACAATGGAATTCTAAAGAGCCATTCAAAAAGATGTTGACAAAATGGTGAGTAAGCACAACTTACCAGAAACTATTAGTATTTGTCATTCTCCCTTTTAGAAAAAAAACAAAAAGAAAATTAATATATATGCACAACTGCTACGGTTTAAAGGTGACCCCCAAAGGAATAGTGTTGAAAAGTGGGACCTTCGAGAGGAGATTAGGTCACAAATGCTGCATCTTCATGAACTGACGAATATTCTCAGGATGAGTTCATGATCAGGAGAGTGGGTTGTTAGGAAAGCAAGTTCAGCCGCCTCTCACCTTCCACCTTGTACCATGAGGTGATTCATCAAGACGGTCCTCACCAGATGCACCCCCTCAGCCGTGAACACGCCAGGCCTCCAGAACTGTAAATCTGGAAACTTACTCTCTTCTGTATAAGTTGCCCAGTCTTGAATATTCTGTTTTCCACAGTTACTGTCCACCACAACATCCTCCCAAATTCTTTCCTTACCATGCACAATACCCGCCACGTTCAGGCCCACAGACATATACATAGCAGCAGAAAATGAACTCAAACAATAACAGAGTTTGGAAAGATGTGTATTGAGGCAGTCCCCAGATTACAAACGGGACAGGTTCTGGAGGTTGAAGTTGAATTCATAGGTAAGTTGGAACAGGTACATTTACCAATTCCCCATAACAGCGTTTGTTTCTAAGTGCAACTCATGTATCAGTTGGATGTTTGTAACTCGAGGATTTACTGTAATAACCTCTGTTCATAAGTGCAAGTTGTACGTAAGTCAGATGTTTGCAACCCTGGGATGGCCTATATGCTAAATTAAGTGTTAAAAGCAAATTACCAAACAACCTATATCTATGGTCCTGATTAAATGTAAAGCTGTGTGTATTGTTTGTGTTAAGGAGGGAATGTGGAAGGATGCTGTGGTGGACGGTACCTGTTGGTACAAAATTAACAGCACCCCTAATATTTCACGCTCTTTCACAGTGGTCAGAAGCCTGGGAACTACATTTCCTAGATTCCTTGTCGGCAGGATTTTGACATAGACTCTGGATGAGAGGCGATCGTGGGCAAGTCGGATGACTTCAGGGAAGCAGCCATATTCACCCCCGGCCCCTGGCAGTGGCTGGTGGGCAGGGATGGAGAGGTGACACTGACATCTGCTGGGCTTCTGGGAAGGCGCCTGGTAATCTCTCACCAGCTACAGGTGGCTGAGAGCTTAGCAGGGAGTTTCCTGTGATTCCAGCACTTCCTGATTTCCTGAAAGGAAGATCACTTATCGCCAGTCATCTTTCCCTATATAATACCCTACATTACACCTTTTCCTGCCAAAATACTTCCAGTGGCTTCTTTTTTCTGCTTTAGCTAAAGAAGGAAACAGTGATGATCTCCAGGAGGTGAGACTACAAATGACTATTTTCTTCATCTTTGTATTTTCTGGCTTTTTAAAATAGACAAAAGTAAAAATAATAATAATAATAAAATAGACAAAAGTGCTGCATTTGCAATCTGAGAAGAGGTTTGGGGTTTTTAAAACACTGATATTTTGGCTCGGCACCTGTGGCTCAGCGGGCTAAGGCGCCAGCCATGTACACCTGAGCTGGTGGGTTCGAATCCAGCCCGGGTCTGCCAAACAACAATGACGGCTGCAACCAAAAAATAGCCAGGCGTTGTGGCAGGTGCCTGTAGTCCCAGCTACTTGGGAGGCGGAGGCAGATGACTCGCTTGAGCCCAGGAAATGGAGGTTGCTGTGAGCTGTGATGCCACAGCACTCTATCCAAGGAGACAGCTTGAGGCTCTGTCTCAAAAAAAATAAAATAAAATAAAAAGTAAATAAAACACTGATATTTTAGCTCATCACTTTATTCTCAACTCAGGCCTTTGGTAAGCACTAAATTATTTATATTCTTTCTTTTCTTTTTTTTTTTTTTTTTTTTGCAGTTTTTGGCCAGAGCCAGGTTTGAACCCGCCACCTCTGGTATATGGGGTCATCGCCCTACTCCTTTGAGCCACAGGTGCCGCCCTATGTATATTCTTTTTAAGTTTAACAACCTTGGTTACATATTTTCCATGTTAAAAGGAAAAGGATACAAAAAGAAAATATAACAGCAGTAAAAAGTAATAACTGATAGAAAAGGAGTCAGAAAAAAGCATTTTTTTAAAAAACATTTGCATAGCTGTCCCCCCCCCATACACACACACAAACTATAGAAGTCTGGAAATTAACTGCAATAACTCAAATAAAAGATGTGAGCAAAAACTGGGGAAAAAATTGGTCACTTTTTCTCAGAATTTGATTTTTTTATTATCAAGATAAGTTAGTTATATAACCTGTTAAGCCCATTTTAATTCAATTAATACAAATTAATGGCAAACTCCATATCCAAATAAGCGACATATAGAATTTATTAAAATTTTTATTTAAAACACGAAAAATTTCTTAACAATTCTTGGTGTAATCTCATTTTTCTTGTTGCTTTAAACAAGATTACCAAGACTGTGTAATTATAAAACACAGCTTTAACCACAAAACAGTTTCAGGTAGTTTGTAAAGCTTCCCTTAGAAGTCATAATGTAATGATTGTACCTGGCCTCCTGTGCCATGGATAGATATTCTGTTTTATATTCTTTGTAGTGAGGTGAGCAAATCTTCACAGTGGGGGAAAAACTAAGTTTTCTGTAACAGTCTTTTCTTTCATATACCAAGATTGATCAAGTTCACATTCCAAATCAATTAAGGATTATTTCAACTAGGAAACTCGGCAGGCATTGGCCAGGCAAAGTGGCTCAGGCCAGATATGGTGGCTTTCACCTATAATCCTAGCTCTCTGGGAAGCTGAGGCAGGTTGATTGCTTAAGCTTAGGACAGTGGTTCTCAACCTTCCTAATGCCACAGCCCTTTAAAACAATTCCTGTTGAGAACTGATGGCTTAGGAGTCTGAGACCAGCCATAGCAAGAGTGAGACCCCATCTCTACTAAAAATAGAAAAACTAGCTAAGCTTTGTGGTGGGCGCCTGTAATCCCAGCTATCTGAGAAGCTGAGGCAAGAGGATCTCTTGAGGCCAGGAGTTTGAGGTTGCTGTGACGATGCCATGGCACTCTACCCAGGGCGTCAGAGTGAGACCCTGTCTAAGAAAAAAAAAAAAAAAAGAAGTGGCAGGTGTTAGTCAAGGCCAAATTAGTAGTAAAACCACAGTCATTATGCTTATCATGACTGATATAACATTTAGTCATCAATTACTATGTGCAAGGACTATGCTAAAAGCGCTTTACATGAATACTTCGCTTAATCCTCACAAGCCTATGATGAAAGTATTATTATCTTCATTTTACAGATGAGGAAATGAATGTGAGGAGGTTTAGCTGAATGCCCAAGACCACACAGCGATTAGGAGGTGTCAGGGGAACTTATATCCAGGCTTATCTAATTCCAAAGCCTTACCAATTCCCGATCTGACCTTTTCCACACACAGTTAGCAGACATAAGCAAAAATAAACATCTTCCTGAGTCATCAGTGCTTAAAACCCTCTTAGGAGCAAAAGTCCTAAAACCCCGTCTTCCACGTGCGGGGAGGCAACCCAGACTTCTCACTCGAAGAAGGAAATTTTCAGACCACCCTTTGAAATTTAGTAAGTCAGTCTACATAAAGAGGTATGTGCGGCTTGTTTTCTCTAAGCTACATGATTAAAAACCCGAACTGGCACTGCGGCAGTGATGACTGCCAGGGGGAAGTCAGAAGCATAGTGACTGACGGTCATGGTAAAGACCCTGCCTCCAGAAAAGGTCAAATTCAGTTCAGGATGTTGTGTTTCATCACAATAAATTTTAAAATGTTCAATACCAATCATGTAAGGTTTTTACCTTAAAGTTTGAAAACTTCAGAATTTCAGTTTTTCAAGGATAGGCTTGAGTCATAGGAAATTTACTTAAGCAGCATCTCTACGAACGCTGTCAGATGAATAAAACATTAGTCGATTGCTTATGATCCTAAAACTAAAGCAGACTCTCTTCTCCCAAAGTCAAAACCAAACACATAAAAATATAACTCATTGCTATCAATTAATGTTAGACGTGTTTAACAGTTTTCTTTACCTTTTCTAAAAGGAATATGAGCTGAGTTTATGAAAGGTGGAAAATACAAAGAAGCATGAATTAGAAAATAAAAGTAACTAACATGTATATCTGTATTACATTCCTTTGTTTTCCTTTTTATGAGGTAGGTATAAAATACTCTTAAGCTTCAAATAAGTAACTTGCAGACCAAGAAATCATGAGCTCAACACAAGGAAAAAAAATCAAGATAGATTCTAAGTCGCCTATGCAGAAATGTCTGATGGAATTCAAATGTACCTCCCATGAACACTACTTGAGGCAAAAAGAAATTCTGGGTGTTCTAGTACAGGGTTTTAACCTACTCTGTAAACTGTGTACATCATTTTTAAATCCTCATAATGGGTATGAAAGATAAATAAAATATAAATCAAGTCATTTAAAGGCACGTTGGTTTCTTCATTACATGTTAAAGAGAAAATGTTCTATTAGAACAACGGGCCCCCGCAGAGACAGCTCCTGCTGCAAGAAAAGTAACATCATCAGCCAGATGAGAGAATTAACTGTTCGCAGCTTGGCCAACTGAGAATGAAATAGGTTCTATGAGAGTCGACCCAATGAGATATGGTATCAAGGAAGATATAAGCAAAACTTCACATCGGCCTGAGTTTGGACGCTCTCTTACCCACAAATGTAGCATAGACAATTGGACGGGTCCTTTAGATTCCTCTGCTGTTCTGTTATCTAGAAACAAACACAATACACTTACTGCAAACAGTACTAGTTTAGAAAAAAAAATGGCGTGATTATTGATAAAAAGGCGTCAAAGCGCCATGGCACAGTAATGAGACAAAAGAGCCTGCCGGGGTGCTACAACTCACAAATTTAAAACAAAGTAGACATCAAGGGTTTTGCTCATTATTTTCCTATAAAGAATGAAAGCTTAGTGAAATTAGAGGACCATGCCAAAGAACATGGTCCCAAACTCAAAACTATCATTTTCTAAAAGACGGATATTTTACTAATATATTTTTGAACATAGAAATAACTTTAAAGACTAATGATTTTCAAAAGAGAATCTGTCAATTAACACTAAATAAAACAACTGCTTTTTTTGTTTTGTAACTTTTGGTAAGAAACCTCAGATAACCTCAGGTTTCACTTTTTTTCCCTGGGGGGTGGTGGTGGCAAATGCATCTTTCTTGGAAGTATTACAATACCAGGACAATGTGTGGAATAGACTCAGGTTTTAAAAATGCATATGGAAATCCCATTGAAGGAAGATAGTGACTCACGTTTAATATCAGTATCTTTGGCATTTTTCCCAAACAACCCTCTATCAGGAACTTAAGGGCTTACCCCCTGATTTTTAAAAGGTCCCAGAAACTAAAATTGCATGTGTTGAGAGTGGAAAGGACCTCAGAACACTGATCCACCCGGACCACTGCAAGGAGAAGAACCAAGAAACGCTCCCACCCAATTTCCCAGCCAGTCTTTCTGGCTTCACTTCCACTATTTTCTCCCTTCTCTGATCTCTCACTTCACTAATATTAAGCAACATAGAAGGTATAGAGTTAATTTTTTTTTTGCTTTGTTAAAGTTTTCTCTTCCTAAAATATTCACTAGCTTCTCCAGGAAAGGACTAGAGAGGAAGGTGGATACCGACAGCTACACCTCAATGGACACCACAGGCAGTTTGCAGCTACCTACAATGCACCTGCGACCCTCCAGAGCCCCAGGTGCATTGCTAGGCAGCTGCAAACTTGGCGGGCCCTTAGGAACCAAGGCTCTCTACCAAACTCCTTTGCGAAAAGGAAGTCTCACCTGCCATCTCCGGTTGAACCAAAAATCTCAGCCACACTTTTTCCAAACCACACTTACCACAGAACCTGATAGACTTGGTACAGTGGCATTATGCTTAGGACCGAGTAAGTCAAGCCTATTTCCTGTTGATTTCTCTCCAGGGCTGAAAGGAAGACAGCAATGTCATGTTTATATGACCTCTAAGCTAAACCATTATAATTTCTTTGCATGTAGGTGTTTAAAAACTATAAATAGAGTACATCCCATCAAGAACACAAACGTGACTGTCTTTTCTTTACAGAGTCCATACTGTCTACAGCAATCCACATCTATTTTTAATATTCTACATTTTTAATCATATTTAAAATGGTTCTGGCATCTGGTTGCACAAACAAAAGCAAAGGAAATGTTTAAGATAAATTTCACAAGCTAATGTTCCCCTGAGAAATGTCAGAAGGTCACAGATATAAAATGTTGCCCTATGAGATGCAGTCAGCTTAAGTTGAACTACCCAGCCGGATGGTCCTCTGGAATGTCACTGGGCCAAGGGTCTGTACACAACCAAGAGTATAAAACTGAAATTAGCACCACTAATCACTCGTAGCAACCACAATAAAAAATGTTAAGTACTCTAAATTATGATCAGATAACTAGAGGAATATTTTACTCTGAGGGACCAAGAACTCAATTCATGAAACAAAAGGAAGGAAATGCAGTTTACCTTCAAAGTATTCATAAATTTCCAAGGACAGATCCCCAAAATGATCATGGCTTTTCCTCAACCATGAGATATGTAAGTGCATGAAAAGGTCTAGCTTTCTCAGTAGAATGGCATTTGAATTCTCTAGCCCAATGCTGTCAACTTGGTTCTCCACTAACCTATACATAGGAACCATCAACCCAGGCAGAGTAAAGCGTTAAGGAAGCACCGACAAGAATTTTAACTAATTAGCACAAGGACATTTGCACTAGACTGTTTACTGCAGCTCAATTTACAATCAACAAAAGGTGGAAACAACCTTAATGCCCACGAACCCAGGATTGGATTAACAAGCTGTGGCATATGTACACCATGGAATACTATTTAGCCATTAAAAGAGATGGAGATTTTACATCCTTTGTATTAACCTGGATAGAGTTGGAGCACATTCTTTTTGGGTTTTTTTTTCCCTTTTTTTTTTTTTTTTTTGTAGAGACAGTCTCACTTTATCGCCTTTGGTAGAGTGCCATGGCATCACACAGCTCACAGCAATCTCCAACTCCTGGGCTTAGGCGATTCTCTTGCCTCAGCCTCCCAAGTAGCTGGGACCACAGGTGCCCGCCACAACACTCGCCATTTTTCTGTTTTGCAGTTCGGCCAAGGCCAGGCTTGAACCTCCCACCTTCAACATATGGGGCTGGCGCCCTACTCAATGAGCCACAGGCGCCACCTGGAACACATTCTTTGTAGTAAAGTACCACAAGAATGAAGAAGAATCCAATGTACTCAATTCTAACATGAAGCCAGTAGATAGCCTAATACATACCCACATAGGAGAAAAACTTAAGGCAGTTCAAGGTGGGGGTGGGGAAAAGAGGGAGATGGGGCAATACAGGGTATGGCACATCTCTTGGGGGCAGGAGAGAGCTGTAAGAGGGACTTTACCTAACAAATGCAAACAGTGTAACCTAATTCTTTATGCCTTCAATGAACCTGAACCATTTAATTAAAAATGTCATAAGTAGTTTAAGATTTCAGATGGTTTTTACAATAACTACACACATCTGATTATTTAGACACATACACACAGACGGAGAGAAAAAGAGAAATGTAAACAGAGAAAAGATATTGAAATCCTAACAAGAGACTCCGTGCCAGAGGAGCCAGACAGAAGTACAGGAATGGGAAAAAAATTCCAAGGGCTGCTGCCACAAGAACCTCAATGTACCTTGCAACACTGACATGCAATAAACATTCCTGGGCCCCGCCCTCTGGAGCTGGCAGCCAGGTTCCTCCTGTCTCTTCCCAGAGCAGGGCAGTGAAGTCACAGGAGCTGGCACCAAGTCCCAGCTCCAGCCATGTGATTTATAGGCAATTTATTTGCACCTTAGTGTTATCACCCATCAGTAAGCATTACAATGAAATAATTTATCTCCCATAAAATTATCTCGAGGATTAAGTGAGCCAGTGCCCATGAAAGCACTCGGTAACCTGCCATCCACAGCACACGTGGGCAGGGTCCCTGTTCTCACAGAGAAGACCATCTCTCCCAGATGCCTCTTCCCAGTCTGCCACAATGTTTGGAAAGCAGGGACATTTTCAGATATAATTAGGAGGTACAAACTCTGTAATTAAAGTTACTTCAACCAACATTTGAGCGCTTACTTCATAGGCCAGGTCCTTTACCCAGCCCTGTACTAGACATTGTGGGAGACAGAAAAGGAAAACAAGATTTGATCCTTTTTGCTCCAGAAGTTAAGTCTCACTTAGGAAACAAAACAACAAAACCAGCACACACAAAACAGCAGCAAGGCCTGGAGGCCAGCATGCGACTGAGCAAGAGACGTGTAGATGGGGCTTAACTTTGAAATGTACAAAGAAAGAAGCATTCCCAATGTTAATTGATCAAAAGTTCATGGCAGGCATTCCAGAGAAAGAGCCTAAACAAAACTATAAAGGTAGGAAACTACTCCTGGGCCTGAGGAGGGACTGTCTCGAACAGTAGTAAAAGGAGCAGAAATTATTTGGACTAGGGAGGACCCAAATACCAGGAAAAGATTTTTAAACTTAATCCTTTAGTCCTATTACATAGACTAGACAGATCCCAAAGTCACACAAAAATACTGGAAAATTTTGGAAAAGGCAGGAAAGCGTGTCAAAGGAAAAGAGACTAAGGCTGATTGATTGGAAATGGTTTGATGAACATGTAAAACCTCAATCACTACTAGGCTCATTTCCAAATCTTAATTCCTTGCCCCATTTTTTTAATGCAAACCTCAAAGCACCTGAGTCAGAATAAAACAGATTTAATTTCTGATGACCCAGGGTAGATGCAAGGTGTGACACCTTGCACACTATTTACTGGGTCAGAAGCAACATGAGTTTCAAGCGCCACATTTGGAGGTCAAGAAGAGGCAGGTTCCAATCCTATGTCAACCTGAACACGTCCCTTGATCTCTGTTCCTCAGTGTCTTCATCTATGTTAAACAGTACCTTATTATAGGTTACTTTGAGGCTTAAATTTCTTTTTAAAGGCTAGAAACTTTAAGCAGTATACAAATGTTAATTAAATAAGAATTACTCAGCACACTTAACTGGTTGATGAGCACCCTGAGGATAAGGACTGTGTTTTATTTACCAACACAAGACAAGACACTAGCTAAGTCCTCAATATCTACAGGAATGCAGCAAGTATCTGGGTTGAATGAGTCAAATGTAATGCAATGCATCTTTAGTGAACACCCACTGTGCACTGTGCACTTACTAGTTCATGGGACTCAAGGAGTGAAGGAAAAAGAAAGGGATCCTTCCCTCAGGCAGCCTGTGGTCTAGTGAGGAAGACAGGCACTGCACAGATGATTGTAACTCGAGGAAGCATCACCTCACAGAAGGCACAGAGGCTGTGCAGAACCAGAGCAAAGGTTTCAGTTAACTTGATCCAGAAGGTCAGAAAGGGCCTTCAAGCCAAGCAAGTGACAGTCATCAATTACTTCTTCAACTTTCCACAATAACAAAAACTATTAAGACTTAATGCCTGTTGATTTAAATATAGATCGTTTTTTCAAATATTGATTCAGATATCACATTAACAGTGGGGAGTGTTGCACAAAAATGTCAGAAGGAAAAAAAAGGATTCCTGGAAAGCTCAAGTGATATCAAATGTGTCCTGCCTACCATAGGTAGGAACAGAAGCACAGTGCTCACCCATAATCAACTGTTTTCCAGAAAAATCTTAATCACTATAAATTTGTATAGTCACAAACTATTCTTAAAAAGGAACATGTACTGGCTCGGTGCCCATAGTATAGAGGTTATGGCGCCAGCCACATACAGCAAAGCTGGTGGGTTCAAAACCAGCCCAAGTCAGCTAAATAACAACAATGACAACTGCAACAAAAAATAGCTGGGCATTGTGGTGGGGACCTGTAGTCCCAGCTTCTTGGGAGGCTGAGGAAAGAGAATGGCTTGAGACCAAGAGTTGAGGTTATTGTGAGCTGTGATGCCATGGTACTCTACCAAGGGTGACAGAATGAGACTCTGTTTCAAAAAAAAAAACAAAAAACAAAAGAGCATGTACCTAAAACATAATAGAAAAGTATCTCTGATTTCAAAATCCAAGCTATAAATGTGATCGCTGAAGTTAACTAGTATTTATTGAGTTACTTTTTCTTTGTGAAACATCAGAAAAGGAATTAAAATAGTAAAAGCCTTAAAATGATACCAACCTATCAAATTTATAATCTGTAAAGGAAAAAATATTATAGAAGGTCGATCAATAAATGCAAATTACACAAAGATGTCACAAGACATGATTCCCTGTCAAATAAAAACTTACAAAAACCTAACTTTCAGGAAGGCTGGAATCTGTCTTTTTCAATCACCCGTGTACCCAAATTTCTGGAACTAGAATAAGTACCTACGATCATTATCTTACAAGATAACACATGGATAAATGAATTAAATTTATAGGTCAAGCAGGAGAGCAAAGTCATAGAAAAGGGTTCAGGAAAAAGTTCACGAATCAGGGGCCACGAATCATGGTTCAGGGAAACCAGACAGAAAGAAAAGAGTTTGGTCATTATGGTAAGTCGAGGAGATGGCCAGTGTGAAGACAGTGACTGGCAGTTCATGCAGAAGAGGCGAAAATACGGCTGGAAATGGCGGTGAAGATCAGATTGTCCAAAAATGTCAATGCCAGACCGAGGTGTTCAGACTTGACTTGATCGAACTGGCTATAGAAAGTCACTAGGATTTCCCACTCAGAAGAGGTCTGAGCAAACTTTGCCGGTGGCATCCTGCATTGGCCAGCGTGGAAAACACAGCTGCAGGAATCATACAAGAGACGAGAACCTGTCCTCAAGCAGGAGCAGCCTGGCCAGAAACAATGGGGCAGCTCAGAAACACCCCGAAGCCCCCATGACATGCTGAGTACCACCAGTACCACCGGTGTAGCCACAGAGGTCACTCGGGCTTTACCACATCCACGAACCACACTAAGCACTTTCTTGAATATTGTGACATAATCCTTAAAACGAACTCCCAGAGGTAGAAATTTTACGGATAAGGGAACTAAGAGTTAAGGAAGTGAAGCAACCACCAGAGTTTTAGCAGTTCTATCTGACTCAGCGGACAGGTCTGAACCATATGCTGATAAATGAAAGGGGCACAGGAGAGCTTAAAAATTACTAGACATTTTCAGATCTGGGTAACTAAGAGAATGAGGACACCATCAATAAAAATGGAGCATATGGAAAAAAATAAAAGCACTGAGTTTCAGATATTTTATGTTTGGGGTTACAGAAGAACAGCCAAGGAGAACTGTCCAGGAGTCAGTCAGGAATGAACAAGTGCAAGAAACACGATGGAACAGAGGTGGAGTAGCCCTCGTCCAAAATGCTTGGGCTGGCTCGGCGCCTGTGGCTCAATGGGCCAAGGCGCCAGCCACGTACACCTGAGCTGGCGGGTTCGAATCCAGCCCGGGCCTGCCAAACAACGATGACGGCTGCAAACAAGAAATGGCCGGGCGTTGTGGCAGGTGCCTGTGGTCGCAGCTACTTGGGAGGCGGAGGCAGGAGACTCGCTTGAGCCCAGGAATTGGAGGTTGCTGTGAGCTGTGATGCCACAGCACTCTATCCAGGGTGACAGCTTGAGGATCTGTCTCAAAAAAACAAACAAACAAACAAAATGCTTGGGCTAGAGTACTTTGAATTTCAGATTTCATATTTTGGAATATTTTTAGAATACATACTAGTTGGGCACTCCTAATCCAAAAATCCCAAATTCAAAATGCACCAATGATTTCTTTTCTTTGAGTGTCATTTTGGCATTCAAAAAGTTTTGGATTTTTGGAGGATTTCAGATGTCAAATGTTCCGATTAGAAATGCTCAACATGTATGGATTAGGGCTGAAACATACACACCAAGAAATTAAACTAGAAAAACGGAGTAAAGAAATGGAACCGTATTCAATGATTTAATCAACAAATACTTGTATCCAAGCCAAGTACAAGGCTAACTAGAGGGAAAAGACTCAAAGTTTCTGCTCTTGAGCAGCTGTGACGGGAATTATTAAGACCTGACCTTACAGGGTGAAAAGCACCTTTGGGAAACACCCACATGCACGGCTGGGAAACACAACAGGAACAAGAGGACACCACGCTGGAAATGAAAATACTATAGAGTGAGATGCAAACCCCAAATGCCATGATTTCAACAAACCAGTGGCAATAGAAGACAGGGTGCAAATGGCAATAATTTTACTAACAGCAGACCTGGGAAATCGGACTGTATCTTCTGCATATCTGAGCTGACATAGACAAGTCTTCTGCTCTCTTAGAGCACGAAAGATTTCAAAAATGAAACCTATCTTGTTACAAACCAGTCAGAGAGAGTAAATGAAGGGGGAGGGTAGGGATAAAAGATGCAAGATGAAAAAACAAAGAGTATTTTGCCACATCCTATTTCATCCTATTTGAATTAAAGTAATTTTGATTAAAAACAAAAACCAGAAACCACTACGTGAAAATGAATCATTAAGTAAAAAGTACTTTTAAGGCATATTTTTAAATGTCTTTCCACAGCTTCATGGGCCAAGTGAAAAGATTTCATATAAAAAATAGACCTCAGGCCGGGGTGGTGGCTCATGCCTATAATCCTAGCATCTAGAGAGGCCAAGGCAGGTGAATTCCTTGAGCTCAAGAGTTCGAGACCAGCCTGAGCAGGAGCGAGACCCCGTTTCTACTAAAAATAGAAAAACTAGATGGGTTTGGCACGTGCCTATAGTCACAGATACTTAGGAGGCTGAAATAGGAGGATCGTTTGAGTCCAAGAGTTTGAGGTTGCTGTGAGCTATGATGCCTTGGCATTTTAGCCTGGAATGACACAGGAAGACTCTGTCTCAAAATATAAATAAATAAATACATGTGTGTGTGTATACACATATATACCCCAAATTATCCATATCTAGTAATGTACTAGATACAGCTTACCATTCAAGTCTTCTCTAATGTATGCTTTACATAATGTATGCTTTAGTTATAAAATGAATAAATCAGTAGTCACTGGGTTATAAGCTTATATTTAAGAAAAGCAAAAACAGATCACAGATCAGAAATACACTCAATAGTTATCCTAAAGGTAAACTTATATCTGCGTTTCAATGACAATATATTAAAGCTGTTTTGAAAGTAATGTGTTTTTAAAGACAAAATTTCATATAAGTATTGCTTGAATCAAATTCACTATGGAGCTATTATACTACTATTCCCCAATTTGAGCATGTGATTTCATTCATAAGAGGAAATGAATATAAAAAGCATTGAATCTGGGATAATTCTTTTATGTGGCTCCAGTGAGACTATTGACTATTTTAATGAAATTTCCAGGTGGCTGATAAGTTCTAACGACTTACCTTTTACCTATTTCTTTTTTTTTTGAGACAGTTTCATTATGTCATCCTTGGTAGAGTGCTGTGGCATCACAGCTCACAGCAACCTCAAATTCTTGGGCTTAAGTGATTCTCTTGCCTTAGCCTCTACGTAGCTGGGACTACAGGCACCTTACCACAATGCCTGGCTATTTTTTGTTTTAGTTGTCACTGTTGTTGTGTATCAGGCCCAGGCCAGTTTCTAACTTGCCAGCCGTGGTGTATGTGGCCAGTGCCCTAACCACTTAGTTATGAGTGCTCAGCCTATTTTACCTATTCTTAATAGAACTTGGGAAGCTGCCTATAATCTCAGATAAATCATACATCTTAAAGTACAAAAAGTCTAAGAATTTGTCTTTTCTATGCAGCAGACCACATAAACGCTCTGTACAAGAAACACCTGTGACATAACATCTCCGTAACACCTTGGTGATAAGGACCTGGGGAAGGGATTCAGCTCTCGTTACCATGAGAGCAGGAGAGATGAGAGCATCAGTGCGTGGCAAACTCCACATCTGTGGTGCAAATAGCCACAGGATCACCTCTACAAGTAGCTGCAGGAGAGGTCAGTCCGGATTCATTCATTCTTTCTCTCTCAGATTCGCTCACTCTGACCCTTTTGCTCCTCCTGCTTGGAGGGCACCTGCCTGGCATCCTTCTACCAAGACTGCTAAAATTCGCTCTCCTCCTAAGACTGTTTCTCTCCGTCGAAGACTGTGTGTGTGTCTCTCTCTCCTGCTAAGACAACTGCCCTCTGTCACCTAAGGGGAGTTGATCCCGAGCAAGGTAGCACAGCAGTCCACGTCTGGACAGTTAGATGGACTTGGGGACGGAGACCTGGCCGGTCCCAGGCCCCAACATTTCTAACACCATTATCTTAAATATTAGAAACCAAGGCCAGGAGTGGTTAACCAGCTTTCCCAAACTGACAGACCTGGATGTTGGGTGGAAGGATGAAAGGATGGGTAGACAGAAAGGGGAATACGGACATTATGCAGCATTTCCTCTCAGCATTATGAAACATTAAGCCTTCCACGTAATCAGTTATACCTGTAAACGTACAAGTGTTAACATGTTTATTCAAAGACCTATAGAATGTTTATTTCCATAAACATGCAAGCACAGCTTCTTGATAGTTACACAATCTTATGAAATCACCATCAACTATGTGGTACCTGAAGGAAAGAAAATTAAAAGAAACAAAATATCCCCCAAACAGAACTCAGAAACATACAATTTTAATATATAATAAAGGTAACATTTTTAAAAATCCGTGAGAAGAAACTGACAGCAATTTTCATCACTTCAGATGACGTTCTTATGAAACAATTCCTTGAAATCACTTGCGTAAAAGGGGGGGAGGTAGTTGTAATCATTTCTACAATGTTTGTAATGACCTCTATTACAAAAGTACTGAAGTGCCTTTAGTCTGCATTTCAACCAGACAAGAAACAGTTGCGATTTCCAAAACATAGTTTACGAAAACGTCAAGATTTCATAAACTAAAACTTCAACACACGCATGTGTATGTATCTCTCCCTTCCCACATTTAAGTTGAAAATTCAAGATCTATTTAACTCATTGAGAAAAGAATGTAGCACAAGGTTCTGCTAGACTTGATCTACAGCATGTGACACAATGAGAACAGAACTGGTGCAATGTTACCAGGGATTTATTCAACCAAATTTCACTTAATAGTTGAAAAGCTATAGAAAATGCATAGGAGTTCACTATTACCACCAACGGTATATAAGCATGGCTATACACTACCAAAATTGGGGGACAAATAAAAAGCACAAAACTCTTCTCCACTAAATGATGAATTTAAAAGAAAAAAAACTCAAGACACAAAAATGATGAACTTAAAAGAAAAAAGGTCTCAAGACACAAAACACAACACAACCTAGGAAAACTGTCAGCCAACTTACACTGACTTAATATCAATAAGGATGGCAAGCATATCCACCAAATATTGGCTTGGAGGGAGAGACGGGGTGATTTTGCTCATCTAAAAAACTATGAAATGATGATTTTTCATAAATGTATATATCTTAGGATAATCTATTTCTAAATCGGGAAAATTCTACCCAACTAGTCTGAACTCACCTATTTTTTTGATGAAGACATTCCCTCCCTACCCCTACGTTCTAGGTAATTTTTTAAAAGGAATGCTTTTTTTAAAAAATTAAAACGAGTTCAGGGAAAATACAAACACTGCCCTCTGCCCCTCCTTACTGACTTGCTGAGCTCCTTGTTTGCACCTCTCACAGTGATTGGCATATGAGACACCCACACACCCCCTACATAACTCTCCCTTGCAGCGTTTAAGCTGAAAACTGAAAAGAGCCTTATTTATACTTTCTCCTTCCACAACATATTACACTGTGTTATATAGAGATTAGTAGATATATAAGTAGCATAAAGGTATTAGTCTTTTCATTGTGTATTTTGTACAGATACCATCACTAAACTTTTTAACAGGCTTCCCTCTGTACCGCAATTCACCTTTACTTTGCTCCTTACAGAATTATTCTAAAGCAAAACTCCAATTAAATTATTCTGCTACTTAAAATCCTTTAGTGGCTTCCTACAAGTTCATATGGAGATCATATACAGCTGGTTGCCATCCCATCTGCCCTCTCCTCTTGCTACAGAGACTCTCCCGTCTGGGGTTAGAGACCTGTGAATTATTTTGTGCCTTCACTTCCAGGGTTGGTCCTCCAGGCAAATTCCTACAGAGCAACACTTGACCCCAGTCGTTAAACTCCATCACACCTTTCCTGGAAGGGACTCTGTAAAACTCCGCTTGTGCCTTTCCCATAGCACTTTTCATGTTGCAGAGGGCAGAGAAATAGGAAGCGTAAATGTGGCTATTTTTACCTTCTATAGCCCCAGGTGATCAAAAGCTAGAAACCACCTGCAAGAGGGTTTGCCTAAAAGCTAAATCCCAGGCCTATACATAAGACGCAGACACCAATAAAGTCCGACAGGTGGTAGAAAAATTTATTCTACTCAAACATGGGACCTGCAACGGAGCCATGATTCTATTATCCACCACCCCTCAGGGATGCATTTCCTAATTTCAATGGACTACCCACCTGGAAATTACAGTGGTAAACAACACAATGATCTTTTTTAAATCTCCAGATAATTCTATGATGACCATCATTCTATGATGATTTGTGAATGGAAGACATCTCATATATGATTTTTAAAAGCTTCAAAAAACAACGAAGAGATACTAAAAGTGTGAGAAATTAAAAATATTCTAGTCCTTGCTACAACACTAGTTAACAGGGAATAATCTTAACCTCGTTCGTTATCTCACATCTCCTTGGCGTTTTATGTATAAACCAGCCTTCCACCTGCCTCACAAACCCCTGGAATGGACACTAAATTCTTCAGTGCGTGTGACATGCATGAATTAGATTTTTTATCTCCTTGATCAGTCAAAATTGTATTTTGATAAAGAATCAGTTCCTAATAAGTCGCATCATGCCACTCCAGTTACGGAGCTGACCGTTCCTTCATCTAGGTCCGTGTTTTTCAACCTTGTTTATCTCACAGCACACCTGAACCTATAGTTAAACTTCCATGGCACCCTAAAATTATGTTCATCTAAAAACAAAGAGGAAAAAAAAAAAGCATATACTTACTGTGCTTTGAACTTCTTTCAAACATAATTTAATTAATGACCTTTAAAACTTTTCACAGCACACCAGCTGAAAAGCAATGCTCTAGGCCTTCACTCTCCCTTGCATATAGCCTGAGTGTCACCACGCCAAGCTTTAGCATATAGTTACATATCTAACTGCCCCCACAAAGAAAACCCTCCATAAGTGAAAATGAGTGTCATGCTTTCTTTGTATCTTGGCATCCAGGGGAACAAAAGCCCAGTTGCCCTAGGCAGTAGAAATCAAGGCATTTTTCGAGGTAAATTTTACCGAAGTTAAAAAGTCAAAATGTATTAACAGATATCGCAATGTGCTGAGGACAGTGAGATTTATGCTGTGACTTTCCTTTTTTAAATTTCTATATAATATATTTAAGTCATATTGTATAGAATTAAATATATTAGCTTACTATTTTGTGCTTGCAAGATAGTCATTTCCTAATCATCACTATTAATTTTTATGGTTTAAGACAGTCTCACTCTGTCCCCTGGGATATCATACAGTGGCATCATCATAGCTCACTGCAACTTCCAACATCTGAGCTCAAGCCATCCACCTGCCTCACCTTCAAGAGTAGCTGGGACTACGGGCACATACCACCACCCCCAGTTATTTTTTTTTTCTATTTTTAGTAGAAATAGAGTCTTACTCAGGCTGGTCTTTCAATTCTCCTGCCTCGGCCTCCCAGAGTACTAGGATTATGGGCATGATACACTGTGCCTGACTTTAACTTTTAATATTAAGAAAAAGTTTACATCAAGGAGCCTCAAACTTTTTAAACAGGGGGCCAGTTCACTGTCCCTCAGACCGTTTGAGGGCCGGACTATAGTTTAAATAAAAATACAATGAACAAATTCCTATGCACACTGCACATATCTTATTTTGAAGTAAAAAAACAAAATGGGGGCAGCGCCTGTGGCTCAAAGGAGTAAGGCACCAGCCCCATATACTGGAGGTAGTGGGTTCAAACCCAGCGCCAGCCAAAAACTGAAAAAGAAAA
>CAUYON010197586.1:0-20323 GCA_963573935.1 Arctocebus calabarensis
ATATTTTTTTTTTGTGACAGAGCCTCAAGCTGTCCCCCTGGGTAGAGTGCTGTGGCATCACAGCTCACAGCAACCTCCACCTCTTGGGCTCAAGTAATTCTCCTGCCTCCGCCTCCCAAGTAGTTGGAACTACAGGTGCCCCCCACAACACCTGGCTATTTTTTGGTTACAGCCATCATGTTGTTTGGCGGGCCCAGACTGGATTTGAACCCGCCAGCTCAGGTGTACGTGGCTGGCACCTTAGCCCATTGAGTCACAGGCGCCGAGCCTGTAGTTGCAGTTTATAAGACATTGCGATCAATGTCATCTGAGGTTTGGAGTTAAAAGCTTCAGCATTTGACTGAAGCTAGATTTTGTAATATTTGTCATTGTTTGGAAAAAAATGAACCAGTTGGTCATAATCCTCAGTTAGTTATTTCTCAAAGGAACTAAGTTAATGAAATATGTGGCAAAACCAAAACATGGGACAGTTGCTTTCTTTATGGAAGGGAATGCTGTGATCTTTCTCATTATTTATGACAGTTGCATCCTTTATTCTGAATGGCAGGTCACTGTGATAGAAAGCATAATTGTTTTCTAGAATTTTTTATCATGAAAGTATCTGTCACTTAGAATATTATTTTATAAAATCATTATTTTAATTTGAATATTTCATGGTGAAATATAATCACCAGAACTAACAATTCAAAGTATTTGTGAGAACATAGGGTTCTGGTATGCTCTTATACAAGGACAGTAATTAACATACGCCTTTATGCTTTGGATAATTACATAAGCAGGTGGTATCACTGACAGGATATTTCAAGAAGCCTAACGTTTTTTCCCAAAATTAAAACTGTGCCTATCTATACCTGGGTAGCCACAGAGTTCCAGGGAGGGGAAGAAGCAGTATGAGCAGCATCTTGTCCTGAACAAACCCTTGATTGCATCCCCAGAGCGCCACGTGGTACAGCAGAGCAGACAGGAGTTAGGCGCCGAAACACAAAACAGCCCCCTACACACACAGCCGTTCTCCTGCGGGCCATCTGATCCTGAGCCTCACTGCCTTCCCCTGTCTGCCAAGGGAAGTGGCTGGGAAAGGTGCCCCAGTCTAAGTGCAGCCCATCTTGAATGGGGTGCAGTTGATCTTCATTGATCAAATGAATTCTGCACCATGCATATCAAATCTGATAGTTTTGTTTCCCTCTTCAGAATTTTCTCATTCACATGCGAATGACATGTGCTGTTCCAATTGTAGTTTTACTTTAATAAATTGATAGCATTAGTTTAAATGAGGGTATCTATCTTTCTTTTATCTTTTGTTTAAGGAAATATACTCATCCAGTGTATTTTAAAATCTTGCACACACTAATTTAAGATAGGATGTAAGATCTCTTAAAATACAATTTTATTGTACCTACTGATATCTCTGTGTAGGTAAGAACAGATCTGCTTTCATTCTGGGATGGGAACAAAACCTAAAATTTCCAGGAGAACCTAAATGATTTTCATATCACTGGGCCCACACTCAGATCCTACCCATATCAGGGGTATTTAAAAATCAATGAAAAACTATTCGTGCTAGGGTTTTTTGTTTTTTTTTTTTATCAAATTCTTTAGGCAGTGAATGAAATTAACATCCTGATCAATAGTATGTGTACAGTGAACCACTGACACCTATTGGTTTCCAAGGTAAAACATTTGACTAAACACCTTACATATGTAGCTAATGGAGAGAAAATTATTACTCCATTCCTCCACCCCTTAATTCATTATTAATTTGATGCATAATTTGACGTGTTATATATTTCAATGCATTATTTCTCTTATAGTCTATCCTAACTATCTATCCAAGCAGCCAAGTCTGAGAAACAGACTGAAATAATAACATCCGTAATGACCATAAGAACACTTTGGACAGGCTTAACGCACCAGTTCACATGCCCATCTCTTGAGTCAGCAACTGCACTGAGCAGTGGGCAGTGTTGCAAGTCTGCTGTGAAAGTGGTGCTCTCAGCAAGAGAAGGGTCAGGGTCCTTGTCACAATAGCTTAGACTAACTCCAAAATCAAAATTGTGGCCAATACTTGGAAAATGATATTATTGTGATGCAAAGAAATAAGTGCACAGGTGTGACGGGGTTAAAATCTGCTATTAATGGCACATTGACTATGGAAGTTAGAGGAACGAACAGGTGTACAAAGGTGGCTTTGCACTTCATACTGCCTTTTAAAAGTAGAAGATAATATTCCCAGGTGAAACACTCTATTCTAGACAGAGTGGAACAGTTTAGATGAGAAGTAGAACAGAGAATACTGTTAAGTCCTTGCGAGAATAACTCTAACCTTTTAAGACTTCCTGCATAATTCAATTGCTTCTTTGCCACTTACTACTTTTTGTCCAATTCAGTAGATGCGCAACTGACTGTAACTGCATCTTCTTGGAGGCTTCACTTCTTTATGAAGATTTCCATAAAGAACCATGGCTTTCTGTTATGAGTCTATCTTTTGTAATCTAATCCTCAGACCCAGCTGGGCCCTGAGAAGGATGGAAGTGGAGTTTTTCTGCCTCTGCAGGAGCAAGAAAATGAGTTGACCCAAAGTCTTAAACTGTATTGACCAACACATGAGTTGAATTGATCACAGAATCCTGAAGTCCACACCCCCAACACCCCACAGTACTTACACCCACATTGGGCATTGTGATTGTTTATATGTGCGTGTGATTACGTGTGTGTGCATATGTCTAAGTGTAGAACACTACCTCGGAGTCTCGTTGCCCCTTCACATTTCTTATTTTGTGTACGGGCAGGGAATTTGTATCATTCCTTCTTTCTTGCTGCTAACTTTAGACACTGAAGGTGCTGCTGAGAGATCCAGGTGCTTTCTCTGCCTTGATTTCAGCCCATAGATGGTTGGAAAACCATATTCAGTGACACAGGTGCTAAAGTGAGAAGAATGTTTTCATGAGATCATTGTGAGCTGTGGGAAGATCATGATTACTTGACTCCATATGAAGCATAAGTAGATCTAGGCTGGAGTGTCACGATCCTTCTTCTTCATCCAGAATTGTTTTAGGGAGAAGGTGGCACAGTTCCCTGTAACTTTGACTGAATCCATCCAAACTTTAGCCACCTCCAGTCTATTTCCTCCTGCCAGAAGCATCTGAACTAATGAACGGGTAGAAGGTGGAAGTGGGAATTTTCAGCTCTACTTAATAGTTCCTTGCCTGAAAACTGCCAAGCTCCCACAACATTTTAGACAAGTCCAAGTACTTTAAAACTGAGAGAAAATGAATAACAATACTTCATATTCTTTGACATTCTGTTTTATAATCTCTTTATAATTCTTCACTGCTTTCCTAATTTACTTTTTATGTGATTCAAGAAATTATACGAATAAACCCATGTATGAAACCTTGTGATTTGACTGGTTGAAGCATCATTTTGCTTCAGAACACCTGTCAGTCTCCTGGCCCCAGGCCTGACTATGAGCCAAAGACAATCACACATAGAGAGTTGTTGAGTTATGGATTACTTTGGTACAATAACATTTAAAACAAGATAGTGGTTTAAATACAAAAATATTTAGCATAATATCTCACATGATAGGAGATTTTAAATGTGTTGCTTATAATAAGCTATGGTGTGTGGGTAACTGTAAGAGAGTCTTGTGAATTGGACACTCTAATTATTCCTGTTTTGTTGATGAGGAGACTCACAAATGTGAAATGACTTGTTTACTAAGCTTTCTGTTAAATTGCAGAGGGAAGCTCATGGAATTCTGACTCACTCCAAAGCTTATACTCTTGAATTTCCAATCTCTATGCGACTCTCAGGTGGAGGATTCCCAGTGGTTCTAGGCAGAAAGAATCAAATTTTCATTCTGAGACCTATAAATATTTTTGAAGAAAATGGAAATATTAACTTCAGTATAAACTGCCTTTTTCTTTTAGTGCATGAGCAAATTTCTGTTTGTTTTAAGCCAGTACATGTTTTAGTCTTAGAAGAAATTGAATTTTGATGTATGAATGACAAGGCATTTTCGGGTGCTTTTCTAGAGTCCTAGTTTTCCTATAGTAATTCTTCATTTCTAAACCATGCAGATGTCATTCTCATAGCCTTGAAAGCAAAATTGTCCAAGTTTTGATCTGAATATCAGTGTTTGAGCTGTGTAAATTTGCATTTGTTCAACTTTCCTGCCATCTTCAAGTGACCCTTTATTTGCTTCTTTTGGTTTCTGTATACTATGGGTTCTTCCTTTCTGCAAAGTAACATTTTTCTTCTACTTTATTTACCCTGTCTCTGTTTATGTGTATTACATATAATATACTACATATAATATACATGCATATATGTATGCACATATATACATGTATTATATGTATATGAAGAGAGAGAAAGGTGAGGGAGAGAGAGTATACATATATTTCAAACACGCTTTAAGGCTCACCCATTCAATGTTTCCTAAAAAAAGTTAGAATATTCTCAAGAATTCTCTCTACTTAGAAACAGGAATTGCATACAGTTTTTACACTGAATCTCAAATGAATGATTTGCCAAAATGAATGTGAGTTTTCTTATTGTTTGAATTTTCAAAAGCATAGTCTTTATACTTTTGGAATAATTTTATAGTTACAGAAATGTTACAAAGGGAGTTCAGAGAGTTTCTGTAGATCCTTCACCTGGCTTTCACTCCTGTTAGCATCTTACATCATTAGGATGCATTTGTCACAATCAAGAAATTAACATTACTATAATACCATAACTTGATTTTATTCTGATTTCAATGCTTCCATTTTTCTGTGCCCAAATCCCATCCTGGGATGAACATTATATCTATTTACCTTCTATATGTGTATATATCCTATTAGTCTCCACAATCTGTGTCAGTTTCTGTTTTTCTTATCTTCCCTGAACTTTAGACTTTGAGAAGTGTGATAAGTGACTTTTGTAGGATATCCATCAACATTGGTGTGTCTGAAGTTTTCTCAGGAATTATGAGCTTTGGTGATGAATACCATAGAGACGAATCACTGTCCTCAGCACATCTGATCAGAGGGACATGATAACATCGTGATTTTTACTACTGATCCTCACCTTTTCACTTGGCTAAGTCATGTCTGCCAGGTGTTTGTAATGTAATTGCTCTTTCTCAGCAGTCTGAAATTACAAATCTGTACAGTTGTTCACCTCCTGTGTGAGGGTTCATTTTTGGTATTTACCCTGCTTGGTTTCCTTCAGCCTTCTTGGATATGGATTTTGATTTCTGTTACAATTTTCAAAAAAGTTCTGAACTATGATCTCTTCAAATATGTTTCTTGTCTCAGTTCCTCTCTTATCTTTTTTGCTTCTGTAATTGCAAATAAGCATACATGAGCTTACTTTTGTCCCACATTTCTTAAATTGTCCCTATCCACTCTCATCTTTTTTTTTTTCCTGGAATTTCATTTTGGGTAATTTCTATTGACTTACTTTCAGATTCACTAAATCTTTGCCTGGTTGATAAATCTGCTAAAGGGTCCCTCAAACACACACATCATCTCTTTTACTCTCTTGTTGATGTCCAGCATTTTCATTTGATGCTTTCTTAAGTCGTTTTTTGTCTCTGCTGAAATCATGTCTCATCAGTTATTACATCTATCTTTTTCATTAGATCTTCTAACATTTTCATAATTGCTATTTTAAGTTTTCTGCGTTTCACCATCTGTGTCATGTCTGAGTGTGGTTCTGACAGTTGTTTGCATTCTTCAGATGCCTGTTCTGACCTTTTGGCGTGCATCCTGATGTTTTGTTGAAAGCTGGAGATGTCGCACAGGGCAGTGGGTACTGAAGTCTTTTAGTGTGAGAGTTTGTATTAATATAGTCAGAAGCTTTGCTAGGAATGAAGTTCGATATTGAAGGCTCATCCTGTCTTTGCTGCAGGAGTGGAATGACAAGTCATTCTAGTGATGTGTTGTGCTTAAGTGATATCTCGTAGCCGAGATTTCCCAGAGACTTTCTCTTAATTTCTGCTCTCCACCTGGTTTTTTTGTCTCACTCCATCAGCCTATGCCATAATCTCCAGAGACATCTGTCTTTAAGCTCTCCCAACTGCAGGGGTGTGGCCTGGGGAGGGAGGACGTTCTCTGAATTTCTGACTAAGCCTCAGCCTTAGACAGCCACTGCATGCTAGATCTCAGATATAGATGGTGGGGTTCATCTGTGTGGTTTTTCTTAAACATACCTATTCCTACTCCAGCTTCAGTGCTGAGCTTAGAAACTATTCCCATCCATCACCTAGCTATAGAAATTTTTGTGTTCTTTCCCCATTCCACCAGCCCCAGTGTGCTTTATCCCACGCCTAAAGGCCTTGTTCTTGAGGCAGACAGAAGACCACAGCCTTGGGAGACATTTCAACAGTTCCTGCTCCTCTCCTCCCAACACTCAGACAAGCTTTCCATAGCACCTTCCCCTAAATCTCTCCTGAGTTTTCCCAGGGAACCCCTATCGTCCTCCTGGACAAAAAGTCTGAATGATGGGGAGAGCCTCTTTGTGTGTATATCTCCCAGGAGGTTCATACTCTCATATTACCCTTCAGTTTGAACACAGGAGTGTATGAAAGATATCTAGCTTCTTGTCAGGTGCCATAATGTCTCTGTCCTTCTGCATTGACATAACAAAATATCTGAGTGATTTATAAAGAATCCACATTGATTTCTCACAGTTCTGGAGGTTGGGATGTCTAAGATCCAGTTACAACAGGTGCATTGTCTGGTGAAACTTTTCTCCATTGATGGTATATTTGGTATTTTCCCATGGAAGACGACAGAGGGAACAAGTGCTGGTTCCTCGTGTGGTGGGAGAAGGAAAGTGAAAGACTTAGCTCATTCCCAGAAGCCTGCGTCCGAGGCCCCAATCCACTCATGAGGGTAGAGCCCTAGTGACCTCAGCTCACAACCTTCAGCCTGTGTCTGAAGCCCAGATCCGCTTGTGAGGGTAGAGTCCTAGTGGCTCAGTCACTTCCTCACGTCCACAATGGGAAGTAAGTTTCAGAACTTAACAGGTGACATATTAGTTTGCTAAGGATGCTGAAACAAAATACCACAAGCTGGATTGCTAAAACCGCAGAGATGCACAACCTCTCAGTTCCACAGGTCAAAAGTCTGACAGCGAGGCATCTATAGAGTTCCTTCTGAGGGTTCAGAGCAGAATTTGTTCCTCTCTCTCGCTTCGTGTGGTTTGCTGGGAATCCTTGATGTTCTTTTGCTGTGACTGCGTGCCTGCTCTCACCTGCCTTTCTCCTGAGTCTCTATATGCAAATGCCTGTTCCTTTTGTAAAGACACGAGTCAAACTAGGTTAGGAGCCCACCTTACTTCATATAACCTTATCTTAACTTGTTATGTCTTCAACTACTCCATTTCTAAGTAAATTTACATTCTGAGTTGCTGGGGGTAGGATTTCAACATATGAAATTTTGTGATGTAAAATTTAACAAATAACCTATGATACCTGCCAGAATCTGTCCCATGTAACCAAAGTTCTCTTTTCCTTTGTAGCTACTTATCTTTCCCCAAAATCTAGGCTAACCATATGTCCTGAGAAATCAACTCTCTGATAAGTTCAGGTATGTTTTAAATTTGTATAGTTTCTCATAACTATGAGGTCAATGTATTTCATAAAATAAGAAATAACACATGGCATTTTCATTGCTACAAATATGCTTTTAGTGCCCACAGTATTTGCAGGAATTTTATTCTACTTTTTCATGTTACCACATTTGTAATAAACCATAAAATGAGTTAATATTACTTACCCAAGTATAAGCCTACACATACCATGTCTAGGAAAGAAACTACATGAAGTAGCTTGATACTTTCCTGTATCAATTATCATCTAATAGGTTCTTGGAAAACATGTAACATGTAATACACATGTAGTCACAGATAGAAACAAACTAAAATTACAATAAAAATCATATTCATTCAGTTTAAATGTACTTGTATCTAAGTTATATATTCCATGAATGTCTTTAAAATGTGCTTGACTATTTTTTATATTGATATCAATAAATTTTTTAAAAAACAGCAAAAAGTAATGATAGCTAGCTTACATAAACCTTATAGTTGCAGAATGTTTTCTTTTTTTTTAATTGAGTAAAATACACATAGATCATGAATACATTTATGCATACATGGGCTATAATGTGTTGATTTTTTTATATAATCTGACATGGTTACATCAAACCAATCAACATAGCTTTCACCTCATTTACTTGATTATTGTATTAAGACATTTATGTTCTACACTTGACAGATTTGACTTGTTTATTTTTATTAAAAGGAAACTTAAAAACCTTTTGGGTAAACACCTTCATTTTTATGAGCATAGGACCTGTGGAACTTTAAGTAGATCATGGGATGCTACTGCACATTAAAATGCGTATGTGAATGTATGTATCCCTGATTTTAAGTGCTAGCATTACTGTAATGTTGCAAAGATTTCAGAGAAGCACCTGACACAGTTCCGAGTATAACCAGTGATTTACTTCTCTGGAAAGGCATCATGATTTACTAAAACTGTCAGCTGTAGAAAGCCTCTCTCTGCCCCTCAACACAGTGCAATTTGATATCATGCCCAGAAATGCCAGTACTGGCAATGGCTGTCTGCAAGTGCTAGGACATTATTGTGTAAGTTCCCCATAGAGCTATTTTCTAAATGGTCTGAAGAAGTATAGCCAGGATGACTGAAAAGAATAAATGTTTCTCTTATCCTTGTGGTTGACAAGAAGAAAAATCTGGTTTCTAAATAATGGGTCTAGGAGAATGAGAAAGAAATCAGCTTCCTTTACAATTTGCATTTTTCTAGATGTCCTCAGCAGAATTTACTTTGCAGTTGCCTTCCCAGAGTATCAAAGCCCCTAATTTCTCTGTTAGCAATATGCTTAGAATTCTTGCAAGAGCAGGAATTATTTTTTTTAACTATCCAATGCATTTACTTTGTAAACTTTGCACAGGGAAAGCTTGTGGTCTTACAAAAGGGAGATTTGGGGTGTTTCTGATCACTATCAATTAAAACCTTCTTTTACTGCTGAAGCTGCAAAGTTTAGGAAATGACTTAAAATATGTATGGTTAGATATAAACTCTGTTGTACATAGAAACATACGAAACAAAGAAAAATTGAATATAGGTGTTTTGTGCTATTATGAGTGGCTCTGCTTTGCCATGGTCACATTATATATTATTTATTATACTTTCTGTTTTGTAAAGTAATGTGCAAGTAGTTAGGTGAAGGCCACGGCCAAATATCAGGAGGTAATGAGCTCATTGAACCAAGTGCTTGCAATGGTCTGATTGCCTCCATCTCTATTAATGCCTCTGTCCTTAGTATGTCCAAAAGTAAATGTAGTTTCATGTCTTCTACTTCCCATCTCAGGGAGAAAAATTAGTGAAACCAGAAGATACTACTGTTGAATTTATAACTAATGCATCTATTCTGGAAAGAAGTTTGGAGAACACTTAGGGAACTAAAAGTAGCGCTGCTGTTGGATCCTACAGTTCCTCTACTAGGTATATATCCAGATGACAAAAAAATCTCTTTACAACAAAGACATTTGCAAAAAAATGTTTATTGCAGCCCAATTATAATTGCCAAGTCATGGAAGCAGCCCAAGTGCCCATTGCCCAAGAATGGATTAACAAATTGTGATATATGTATACCATGGAATATTATGCAGTCATAAAAAAGATGGAGACTTTACCTCTTTTGTGTTTACATGGATGGAGCTGGATCATATTCTTCTTAGTAAAGTATTTCAAGAATGGAAAAAAAATCCAATGTACTTAATACTATTATGAAATCAATATATAATCACCTACACTTTCATACAAAAGATGAAACATAATTGTAGCCCAGAAAGAAGCAGAGAAGAGGGTGAAAAGAGGGGAGGGAGGTGGACAGATGGAGGGAGAGTAATCGGTGGGACCTCCCCTACTGTGCATATTGCAAGGGTACATATCAAATATATTAATAGTAGAGTATAAATGCCTAAACACAACATTAAATAAGTGAGGTGAATGTCATGTTAACCAATTTGATGTAAACATTCCAAATTGTATATAAAATCAGCACATTGTACCCCATAAGTGTAGTAATGTACATGGTTATGATCTAATAAAAAATAAAACTATTTACATAATTTGTAGACCTTGTGGTATTTCGTTTCTATGATCAGTAACAGAAGTGCTTAAAATGAAATGATCAGTTTCAGATTCATATAGCACAGCAAGACCTCAGTGGTCTTCTAGTGCACATTTCTCTTTATACATATGGAAAAAATAAAGTCCAGAGAAATGAAATATGTTCCTTGCCTTATATACAGAGTCAAAAATAATGTTGGAATTACTGTATAATCTGGAAGACATAGCCATTGGTTTTTGTTGTTGTTGTTGATACTCAGGTCCTGGGAGGCTAGAAATCTCCACCCCTTTGTCTGCTCACTCAGATAAAATCATTAGAGTCCCAACTCGTTAAAGTCTTCTGGGTCATGTTTCAGAATCATTCTCTTTCCTGCTTCCTCCACTCATTCCCCTTCCCATTTCCTTCATTCAAGGCCAAATTTTATACTGACACAGTTGGAAGTTTGGTTGAATTGAGAGGAAATGGAAAACACAAGTAAAACATTGAAAATAATGTGTGCCAGTTCCTCACTGTTAGAGAAAAGAGTTACGAATATGAAAACCGACAAGGGTAGGACAAATGTGTAGTGTTGGGTGTGAATTGGAGGCCTTAGTGCAAAGTAGATTTGTATGATATCTAGATCTATACATATATAAATTTTGCAGATACATATATGTGTATATATATATATATATGTGTGTGTGTGTGTGTATGTATTTGTGTGTTTTTAACTATATTTTCTCAGGAAAGTTTTCTTGGAGCAGCTAGAAAAATAAAATGCCAGTAGTAATGGACATAATTAATATCTAGATCTTGGGTATATAAATACCATTCTCTGCTGAAAGAAGCCGTTCTACTTGGAGAAATGGTTTAGCCCTAGACTTGAGTCAGGAGGATAAAATATGCGTCTAGAACACCTGTTCCCGAAAGTAATCTACAAAGAACAGTTGCTTATCTATTCAAGGGACCCAGGTGCAAGGCATGGCCATGCCAGGGGCAATTTGAGCATCAAAAGCTGTAATTAAATGGAAAGATTGTCACATTTTTTGGTAAAAAATGGAATCTGTAGGTCCAGACTGATGTAAAGATAAAGTGAATTATAAATAAACTTGGAGAGGAGAGAAAGCCCTGTCATAGAGTAATAACCAAGACATGTAGAAGGAATAAGGAACCTGGAAAAGCACAACTTGACAACTGCCCCAGTGATCATGGACTGAGATAAGAACCATCAACAATGCTAACATTGAATTTGAGTAATTTCATAATTATAAAATATCTTTCTTCAAAATATATGTATCATAATTATCTAGTACTCATGTTATGAGTAACATGTAGAATTTGAGTAATTTCATAATTATAAAATATCTCTCTTCAAAATGTATATATCATAATTATGTAGTAAGTTCAACACTTCTGAGAATCTATTCTGTAAAAAAATCATCTGACAGACACCTTGTCCTAACCATCTGATAAATCCCAGCTTCTTGGGATAATTTGGTACTGAGTGCATTTGAAGTATTGCGTCAAGAAGACCATATCATAACTTCTGTAGTCTGTAGTGTAAGTGCAGAAATCATGACTACTTATTACATAGACCCTGGATTATTTCCTGGGTCTAAAGATGATAATTTTGAGTAAATAAGTGAACCCCACTGGGCTCCATGTTTTAAATTGTTACATTGGATCAGTACTAATTCACTTAATTTTAAAACTATCCTTAAATGAGAATGTCTTTGTTCTCATACAATAAATAGTAATGTATTAAGAGATGAGAGATCATTGGAAAGTTTTATAAAGCGACTCTGTATATTATGCTTCTTCAGCACATGTTTAAAATCACTTAAAACGAAAACATTATTAAAAAGTGAAATAACATTTCCTATTAGAAGATTATTGACACAGAGGTGGTGCAACTCTGGCTGGACCTGTGAGTGTAAATTCTGTAGACTTTTTCCTCTAGTTCTAATTATCTAGAGTACTTTTTATTTTGTCAGCAATATCATATAGAGTTCACTTAGCCCCTATGATTGTCCAATATTGCGAATTAAAAATGTCTGTAACAAAAATGCTAAATTTCAGAGTACATTTAATCATAAAACCTATAGGATATTCATAATAGGGGTCTGATTTTACTAGAAACCTGGAGCTCAGAGATAAATAATATGGAAAATAAATACCTCTGAATATGTCTTACCTGGTCACTATGAAAGTTTTGAGACAAACTGTGTCATACAGTATTTCACGTCTGTGAAGCACAGTCCAGAGCATTCTTTCAGATTCACTTGTGCACATTTCAACTTACCCAGCTCACCAGTATTTCTCGGAGGGCTTCATTTGTTTCCCTCTGTGCGGATTTTATACTTCTTCAGTTTTGTGCACCTCAAAAGTTTTGTAATGACCCATGTGTTAATGATCCTGCAAATCCTTTCATAGAATTGATTTTCTATGTGAAGGATGCTTATAGATAGATCTGAATTCAAAGGATTTGGAGGATGAGCTGTCTAAATCACTTTAAAGCATTGTGAATGCGAGATTTTTAAAGTCAATTTCTTACATCTGTGATTTTCCTAAACATGGTGGTTCCTTCATTAATTCAACTCTCTTGTCTCCTATTTCCTTAAGCAATGGGTAGAAACTGCATGACACTTCTGAGTTTTCCCCAGCCAGACCCATGAATTCACTGGGTGCTCTATCTGTTTTTCACATTACACATGGTGTAGTTTTGATAACTGTTTTGTGCATAGGCTGACCCTATCTGTGGCCTTAAATAACAACTCCTTACAAACAAGTCTCATTAGCTTCTGATGTTACCCAATCCAAAAGCTGAAAATATATATCTTAGGTCAGCACCCATCTGCCAGCCAGCAGATTCTATTCCAGTCTTCTATTGCTGCATTGCAAACTACCTTGTAAACCTCTTAGTTTACAATAGAAATATTTGGGCTTGGCGCATGTGGTTATGGTGCTGGCCACTTACATGGAGGCTGGTGGGTTCGAACCCAGCCTGGGTCAGCTAAAACAACTATGACAACTGCAACCAATATATAGCTGGGCGCCCTTAGTCCAAGCTACTTGGGAGGCTGAGGCAAGAGAATTGCTTAAGGCCAAGAGTATATATTGGATTTTGTATCACTAATAGGTAGGCCAGGAATTTGGCCAGGGGCAAAGTGGGCAGTTCTTTTGCCTCTTGTTTGCCACCAAGAAGTTACTGGGTGTATGAATCTTGTTGCTGGGTTTGGAGGTTCCAAGATAGGCTCACTCCCAAATTTATGGCGTGGTCAGAAGTAGCAGGTGATTAGACTCTGCTGGACAGAATTCCCTTCCCACACTTTCTGGTAACCAAAGTTCCTGGCCTTTTTACATGGCTGCCCAGTGTACTCAGATTGAGTATTTTAAAGAAGAGCAAGAGAAAAACACTGATACCTTGACAACAGGACCCAGACAGAGGAATGGTAGCACATCTGCTGTACCTGTTCCATGTATATAGTTTTCAAAGATGAATAAAAATTTTGGGAAAAAATGATGCTACAATAACTGCTATATCAATGAACCTCTACCACAATCACACCAGTTGCAAAAATTAATGTGGATAATAGACCTATACCAAAGGCCCAAATATCGTACATATCTCTAGGAAACAGAAATATATGCTGTGTATGTTTGTGATCTTGGGATAAGAAAATAATTCTTTACTTACCATGAAAAAATATTATCATAAAGAAAGAAAACTATAATGTGGAATTCATAAAAATTTAAAAACTTTGTTCCTCAGTAAAAACAAATAGGAAAATAAACAGCCAAGATAAAGATTCTAAGAAAATTTCATCATAAATATTTTATAAAAATTGCATCTTGAATATATAAATAACTCCTAAAAATCAATAACACCAAGGTAAACAACCTCCACCAAACGGCAAAGTGACTTGGGCAGACATCACGATGAAGAATATAAATTCTCAGTGGGAGCAAAGATACTGTGAAAATAGGTTGTCGTTTTGTTGTAAAATTAAATATATGCCTACCTCTGATCCAGAAATGTGTCCACTGTGTATATAAAAGCAAATAAAATGCATACCCACAAACCTCTGCATATTTATCCAACATCACGGCATACTTGTGCAAGCATTTTTGTTAAATAGGAGATTTCTGTTCTTTTCGTATGTCCTTGGACTCGAGAAGGGATAATTTGCTTCTGTACCTTCAGACCTTTAAATATCATTCAACACCAAAAGAGACTGAACGATGTAGCTAATCGTAGTAACAGTAGCTTGAGTGAAAAAGCAAGACATCAAGTGAAACATAGCACATTGTCCAAGTTGTATGAAACTCAAGTACAAGGAGATGCTTTTGTTGTAGGAATCAGGAGATTTCCTATCTGTGGGGAAGGCCAGACTGATTGGAAGGAAGTAAAAGAAAATCTTTATTGCTCTTCTATTGTGCCTAGAATTCTCCTCTCCTAATTTCTATATCACTAATCCCTTCAAGTTTTTCCAATGTTTGCCTCAATGATCTTTCCCAAAAAGACAAACTCTGATAACCTACTTCAGTTTTTATTTTCCTTGACTTTTATAAAACAAAATTTGCCAGTTTTTTGCTTATGATGTGCACCCCTTAAATAATAAAAGTCTCTTGGATCTGGGGCACTTTTATTTTCAATGACTCTTTAGGACACACTTAGATTCATGACCACCTGTCCTAAGGAGGAACGTAACAGGTGCAGGAAGTCATCTTCATATTCCAGTTACTATGGAATAATGATTCTGATTCAGGGCTGCCCTCTCTGGGGAGCTGCTGTTCTCTCTCTTCTTCTCTTACCTGTTCTTATTTTCCCTAGTTTTGGTAGATTCACCCCAGTACTCTGAAGGCTTGGACTGTTGCCCATCTAAAAATTGTTCATATGCTCTTATCTTGGATTTCTATAGATTACCCCTAGCAGCCAGTGTTCTTCAGTCTGTTTCCACATATAACTCTCACTTAGTCGAGTCTCAAAATATTTCTGAGCTATATGGATTATGCTATATGATTATAGCATGTCAACTGTGGAGAAAATGAAACCAAAGACACCTAAGTTAACAGACTCTTTAATCAGAAAATGCTACTATGTAAGACTTAACTAATACCTGTGTGTTAAAGCACATTGCCTTAATTGATTTAAAGTTAAAAATGAGAAACTCATTAGCTGTAATCGCGACGTCTAATAATGAATTTGCCCAAAATATCATTTCCTTTTGCTCAGTAGAGATGTAGGTAGACTTTTTACCACATACATACACTCTCTTGTGGATTGTTTTGGGAAGAAGTACGTCTTAGTTTTATATAAGTTTTGCTGCAGATCCAAACCAGACAAGATTTGCTTTAAAACCAATAGACAGTACTATATTACAATTTCCTCCTTTCTTTTATTTATTTTATTTTATTTTGGGTTCTTTCTTTGTTTCTTGGAGTCCTATCGTTCTCAGTGGGTGCTCATCAATCATAGCGGGAGGCTGACTTATATTCTGCACACTTCACCACTAACTGGATTATAGAGCTGAAAAACTTACTCAAAGTTTAAAATGTGATAAACGTAATCAAATTGCTCTAGTCAAATTCTAACAGTGGTGAATAGATGACACTAATTACCTTTTCTTATTATGCTACAAATGTGGTTTACTCCATCTTTATTCATGAAGAAAGATCTTGCGGCCCACTGAGGGAACCGCAGCGGGATGTAATATTGGCTTATTTGTTTCTTTAGTTTTACTTCCTTTTTTTTTTTTTTACCAGCATTCAAGAGATGTAATTTTAAGCTGCAATATATTTATATTCAGTAGTTTTTTACCCACCTTGGAAGATAATTGTTACCCACTGCAAAGCCTCATAACTCTACATAAATGAGTGCTTTCAAATGCCAGTAAAATAATAGAATTTTGTTGTTGTTGTTGTTGTTGAGATTTTTTTTTTTTTGGTCTGGGCCTAAGTGAGACTTTTTTTCAAGTGAGTTAATTCAGGAACAAGTGGGGCGTGTGCTGGGCATGTAGACAATGATAACAAAAATTAGACAATTCTTTCCAGGAAAAAAGGGACATTTACTACCATTAATGCATTTTCTACATTTTTACATAGGGAAATTTCTTGGTAGGTCACCTTGAAAATAGTTTACAGAAAATAACTACCCACACTTGCTTTCATGCAATCTGTTTTAAATAATTCACATCTCTTTTTCCAGTGGTCCTAAAAGAGGCAGACTTACAGACTTGTCACTGAATGAATCTATACTCATTCTCCACATCAAGTGTCCTACTAAGGAAAATAATCTGCAAATGCTTCTGTTTCTGCTTGTCAGATAGTCAGAGGCTGCTTCCCTTTCATGCTTCCAAGGTTAAACCAACTTGAATATTTTCTCACGAGTTCATAAAACTTTAGGATATTAAATCAATAAGCAGGAACACGCATATAACATCCTAAATACAATGGAATATTAATTAATTTTAGGATTTTGGAATTTTAAACATGCCAATGGAAAGTGTATGCGAAACTAAATAAAAAAGAATTTAAACAAAGAGATTTGGGGGAGTTCTGGACATATGCATTGAATTTAAATCAATGACAGCATTTTATGATCCTCTCAGAAGTAATCTACATAGAAATAAAAAACACAGACCCCCAAATAAAACTTATAAAATCAATTACATGATGGTAAAATCCTACATTAAACATTCTTAGGAAAATCTAGTTTTATGCTTGTCATTCTGGTTTAAATATTGATCACACGTCCTCTCAGTATTAAAAATGTCCTGGTTAGGACACTAAATTAGAATACATCCTATTTAATGGCAATTATAATGGAATTATATGGTATTCTCAAAGCAAGTGAAGCCTTATGAGGGATTCAAAAAGTGAATTCCTGGGCATAATTGTCATTTGGTGAGTAGATTACAGGGATGAAGGGCTAGAAAGAGCCTGAGAGTGGCTAATGCATAGTGGGCAGGAGGGGGTCTGTGGACGACATTGGTCAGTAGGAACTATTCGGGTCTTTTATAAGGCACGATAAAAAACTAGTTTTCCCTCTCCCCTGGCACAAGGTGGAAATTTTGTAAAGCATTAAGTAGTTTAATGCAAATAGCAAATTTGTATTTCTTCATATAATTATTCTGGCCTTTATATTACAGTTTGTAAAATTGTGGAAGTGGGAAGAGCAGTTGGAAGTGAGCGTGGTCCTGCAGTTCAGCACAGGAGGCCTTGGACTTCCCCGTAGTCAGGGAACAGCATGTCAGGTGGGCGCAGGCTGGAGGCAGAGCCGTCGAGATGCTCTCACAGGATCAGGGAGCCGAGCGTGGGAGGGAAGTGCCCGCAAGAACACACCCTGGGCTCACTGACTAATAATGTCTTGGGGGTTATGTAATGGGGAAGGGTTTTGTAGAATTTAGAAAGAAGAAAACTTAGTTTGCAGATAGAAAGTTTGGGGAGTCTTGGAATCTCTAAATCACCATAACAAACTGGGTATACAAGACTGGCAATCATTGAGTTCTGGTATAATGATATTAATTTCAACATTATTAGAATGTAATAGATGTTTAAAGTTACATAGTAGTTTGTTCCTATATTATCATAGGAAGCAAATTTGAAAGAAAAAATACACACAGTGAGACATTCTCTGATGACAATTGCATTTTATAACACCAATATTTTTTATTTATTAACGTGAATTACTCAAAAGGTTAGGATTCCTCTTTCCCACTATTCCTGCCTCAAAGTTTTTAGTCTGTGTTGCTCTGTTGCCTTCTGGCAATGATGCTGGTGAGGCAGGACTAAGGCCAGCCACAGGATGGCCTGGAAATCCTCTCTGGAAACCAGTATAAATGTTTCCCTCTTGTCAAAGTTCAATTACCTAAACAATATATGCTTTTCAGATGATTAAATATACATAGTATACAGACTCTAAGGATATATTGTTTATTCATTCAATCAACAGATTTAGATCTTCTGTTATCAAATAGATATTCCAGTATGTTAAAATATATTTCTATCTAATGCATTATACTCCCTTCCTTAGGAAAATTCATATTCTATATTTTAGCTCTCTAGCAATAATAACTCATTTTATACCTATTTAATCCCATCTTATGTTAATTTCTTTTGCATTTGGGAAAATTTTCCTTCAAGTCAAATCTCCATGTTGTTGACTTGATTTTCACCAGTACTTTTTATTCTTTTATTCTTTACTACTTTGTATTTCAAGCTAATTTTAGGTACGTTTATGTGATTATGTACGCATTTTTTTTTAGCTGTTTGAGCCCTTGGGTTTTGAATTTCCATCCTATTGCTCTTTCTAGTCTGTAATCAGTTCCTACTTAAAATCTATGCCTTCATTATTTTCTTTGACAGAAGTGGAATATTTTGACTGTATTTTGTTTCAATTTGATGAAATAAACACTATTCAAAAGATGTTCAATTCTTTCTTTTTTAGCTCCCTCATTTTGAAATATTTTATATCCAATTTTAGCACAAGTCCCATATTTTTAGAATATCTAATATGCATACACTCTTTTGCTTCAAAATATTTGATAGCTTTTCTTTAATTGCCTTCTGCATTCTGTGCACCATTTGAAACTTGACTGGTTGATGGATTATATCACCCAGCGTGTCTTTGTCTGATTCAGGGGGATGAGAGCATCAAAAACTTAATCTCTGTTATCTTTCCTAAATATTTCTAAGCTCATCAAGAACTAAAATTGCTGACTTGTAGACATTTTATACGTTCAAAAAGTGATCCCTATGTTTAGATTGTTCCTCTTGCTGGAATTGGTTATAAAATTCTCTTTTGAAATATTAGTGCACAGAGTAACCCCAGCATTTGGACTCTTAATAAGAAGAAACCATACACCTGGGTTAGTTTGTATCTTGATGCTGAGTAGCTGAGACTGAGTGCTGTGATCCAGCAGACCAGGGGAGCTGGGTGTCCCCATGGGAAGCACTGTGCGTCTCTGTGCTGACTAGTTTGCACATGGGAAGAGTCTGTGGGTTGAGTGCTTCACATTTTCTCTTAGCCTTCTTTGTGACTTTCTGTCCAACTTCTGTTTTCAAATTAAGAAATTTATTGGTTGTTTTACCCACTGTTACTTTCTACCAAGTATTAATCTCTGCAGATGAAAATGGGCGTGCTAGTTTCTTCTCACACTGCTGTTTACAATTTTTTTTTCTTTCTTTCTTTCTTTCTTTTTTTTTTTTGTAGAGACAGAGTCTCACTTTATCGCCCTCGGTAGAGTGCCGTGGCATCACACAGCTCACAGCAACCTCCAACTCCTGGGCTTAGGCGATTCTCTTGCCGCAGCCTCCCAAGTAGCTGGGACTACAGGCGCCCACCACAACACCCAGCTAGTTTTTTATTTTTTGCAGTTTGGCCGAGGCCAGGTTTGAACCTGCCACCTTCGGTATATGGGGCCGACGCACCACTCGCTAAGCCACAGGCGCTGCCCTGCTGTTTAAAATTTTATTCATTTTTTAAATCTTTCTCAAACTTGGTGGTATGAAATTGAGGCCATTCTTTTTTACTAATATTTATTTTTATACATATATATTATTTGTTAGCTGGATTCCTTTAGGCCAGTTTTATGGAAATTAAAAGTAGTTTTGAATTTTTTGCAGTCATTTTTTATAGAAGACTTTTTTTAACAGCTTGAGGTAATTATAGCACAAATAAAATCATAACTACCTAGGAAATATTTAAGTACAGCTATATTTTTTAAACATGAAAATTGTTTAATATATTAAGAATATGTTTTATCACAAAACACAATGGAAGTGTAAGTCAAGATAGACTTAATTCTATCGACTTATGTAATGTAAAAGATAATAGAATTCTAAGATACAAATATATGGTATTATACAGACTTTTCTATAATACAAATGAAAATATTATATAATACTCAATCGCCCCTTTTCCCTAACAGCAGTTGGAGTTTCTACTCAGAGAGGGAGAATTGATGCAGGACAATTGGCACCCTAGCCAGCTCACCGGGGCTGGCGGACCTTCTGCCTCCTCCTTGGCAGTGTTGGTGGTGTGGCAACCAGCTGAAGAGCCAGCGGGCTGGATGACAGGCAAGGAGGGGTACCTCCAACCTCCACCAGAGGCTCCAATTGCCAAAAAGGCTGGACAACTGCTGAGGAGACACCTGTGCCTTGGTGTCTCCTTCACTTCACACTTA
>CAUYON010197592.1:0-27250 GCA_963573935.1 Arctocebus calabarensis
GCCTGTAGTCCCAGCTACTTGGGAGGCTGAGGCAAGAGAATCACCTAAGCCCAGAAGTTGGAGGTTGCTGTGAGCTGTGACACTACAGCACTCTACTGAGGGAGATAAAGTGAGTCTCTAACAAAAAAAGAAGTGTTCCCTGATCTCCACATCCAGTCCAGTATTTGCAGCTTTGGGACATTGTGATGGGACTATTCTCACTGGGGTTAAGTTCTTTCAGGTTGGTTGTGATTTGCATTCCTCTTATGATTAGGAATGATAAGAATTTTTTCATGCATTTGTTGGCCATTTGTCTGTGTTCCTCCTCAGAGAAGATTCTGTTCATGTTCTTGCCTCGTGATAGATGGGATTGTTTGCTCTTTTTTTGTTGATTAATCTGAGATCTCTATAGATTGTAGTTATCAATCCTTTGTCAGATTTATAACATGTAAATATCTTTTGCCATTCTGAAGATTGTCCGTTTGCTTTGAATGTTAAACTTTTAGCTTAATTAATCTCATTTATTTATGTTGATGTTTCCATTGCTAATGCCATCTTCTTCATAAAACCTTTCTCCAGACTGATACCTTCTAGAGCTTTTCCGATATTTTCTCTATAATTTTTTTGTTTATTTTCCAAGAATGACCTGTTTTTATTTATCAAATCATAACTATGTATATTTATATTTATGTATACAATGTGCTGATTTAATATACAATGTGCAATGCTTACATCAAACTGATTACCATAACCATCACCTCACTTACTTACTTGTTGCACTAAGATATTTATACTCTACTCTTAACAGTTTTGATATGTACCATTGCACAGTGCACAATAGGCGAGGTCCCACCAAATGCTTTCCCTCCTCCCACCCTCTCTCTTCCCTTCCACTCTCCCTCCTCTTCCCTCCTTTCTAGACTATATTTGTGTTTTATCTTTCATATGTATGGGTAGATGATTATATATTGGTTTCAAAATAGTATTAAGTACATTGGATACTTTTTTCCATTCTTGAGATACTTTATTAAAAAAAGTTTCAGTTCTATCCATGTAAACATAAAAGATATAAAGTCTCCATCCTTTTTTCTCATTTCATATCTTAGATTTAAATCTAATAAAAGATTATTTTCAACTGCTGATAAACTGATACTTTCATATAAAAAATAAACTTTCTTTCATATTGTGGCATCAATAATATGTTTTCCACTTGGTGGCGGCCTAGAAAATATGAGAATGTCAGTACCCTTTCATTAGTCTGTCCAATAATAGTGTTGGAGTAATAAGCTTGTGGAATCACTGTGCCAAGGGAATGTTAAGATTTTCCATCATCTAGGATACTGAGTGTCTAGCATTTTCAGGCATGTTGATTTTCTAGGCATCATAATGTAACATAGATAATATTACTATATAGAAAAATCACCTGGGTATAGGTACTATGTATGAGAGTAGCACAAACACATTTAGACCCCTGTATTGATAAGATGTACTTAAAAGGAAGATGATCAAAAATTAAAATTGTAACTAATGAATTAATAATATTTAATTTGAAGGGAAACACTTAGACGTTCTCTTTAGTCTTAATGCTATTTTAATATTTTATTAAGCTTGGAATTTAATAACATCCACAAATCTAAATTTTACATGTATTCATATCCATATTTGTGGTACTACAGAATACTCCTTCTCTCCACGTCAGTAGTCCCCTCACAGTTATAACCACTACTCTGACTTCTATTACAGAGGTTAACTTTGCATTTATTGACTTTTATTTAAGTAGAAATGTGCAGTGTGAATCTGTTAGTATGAAACTGATCCATGTGTTGATGGCAGCAGTGACAGTTTTACATTGCTGGAAATATCTATATACAGTATATGTGTGTATGTGTGTATGTGAGCACACATTAGGTTGGTATGCGTGCATGTGCATGCGTACAGAGTTGTTTCTCATTATTCCCAGTAGTTATGTTCCGTAGGGTTCACGTGAACACTGAATTTGCAAATATTAAACCATTGCTCCCATGGTAAATAAGTATACACACTACATACGTATACATATCTCACATAGATTGTTATCTTATACCCTAGAGATTGCTCAACCTGGTAGACTGTAATGAAAAAGAAAACAAGGTTCAGAAGTGTTAAAGCAGCTTCTGAAGACCATCCTACTAACAAGAATCAGAGTTGTTTCTTAAACTTTGGGGTGCTGCCCTCTGCTGTCTCCATCCTCTAGTCGTCTATATGGAAACTGAGACAAGACCGCCAAGCATTGCCATGTTGGACCTCATCTAGGAATGCGAGGGTCCAGCAACTCAAATATTTTACCACTGTGCATGTTTGTGAAAAACCTAAAAAGCACCATGAATATTATATGGTGGTTTGATGGACATTGTTGCCAGTTTGGGGCTATTATAAGCATTCTTGTAAGTGTCTTCTGAATTAAATGCGTGGCTGTTTTCCTTGGGATAATCTTACTGTATATCTTTATTAACACTTACCATTTTCACAGTCCTTTTAACTTTAGCCTTTTCTGGTGGGTGGTTAGTAGTATCTCACTATAATTTTAATTTGTATTTTCTTGATGATTAATTTTGTTGAGCACCTTTTCATAAACTTAATGACCATTTCGACTTTTTCTTTGTCAAATGTGTAGGGGTTTTTGACAAGTGTGTTTTTCAGTCTCTTTAGCCCATTTAAAACTATGCTTTCCTTATTGGTTACTCTAAAAAGGTTTTCACACTTACTGCTAATCTATCCTGTTCACTAATCCTCTTCCTTTCTATTCTTAAATTCTTAACTTCTTTTTGAACTTCATATACGTTTTCTACTTAAATTTCCAATTAGTGCTCTATTTTTATATTAGTAATGTTATTTTTTCTAACTTTCTGTTTCATAATGCTTGGATTTTTTTCATTTTGCTTTATTTTCTTTGTATTAGTATGACTTCTAATATTTTCTTAAATGCTAGACATTATGGCTAAAAATTTACATGGTGTATGAATGATGTTTTTCCACAGAGTAACTTTTCTTTCGGCAGGCAACTGGATTATCAGCAGGCTGCCTTTATTCTATGAGGAGTGGTTTTGACTTTATTGGGATAATGTAGTGCATGATGTATTTTTTTCCCTTTCATTGAAAGTGTAGTTTTAGTCCTAGGAGAGGCCCTTATTCCTAAAAAATGGGTTATCAGCTAATGAGAACAAGGAGTATTCACCAAGATCTTTCGACTCCAGTGAGGTTCCAGTTCCAAATTTTCCCACCCAAGCTGGATGCAGTGTCTGAAATTTTTAACCAGTTCTTCAGCCTTTCGCAAGGTGTTTTTGCTTGTTTCCTAGGTTCCAATTGTTTATGAAAAGTGTGGGCAGCAACTTAAGGGAGTTTTATGCACACTTCAGGAGAACTTCTGTGTTTCCTCCTCTTTTGGATTCTGTCCTCCAGTTCAAATCACTTATACAGTTCCAAACGTGGGCTCTTTTAGCTTACATAGTTGTCTTTCTGCATGGTATTTTCCTGCATGTTAAATTAGAAATGCTTTCAGGGAAAAATCTGTGGTGAATGTAGAGTTCAACTCATTTAGGGAATAAAGCCAGGGTGCATGTGAACATAAACTTGATTTTCCTCCATTGCTCTCCAGCATTACTGTCCTACTCATTGAGTTATTTTTCAATCAGTTTGTTTTTGGTTGTTAATAATTGTTTTGGGCAAGAAAGTTACTCAGATACAAGCCATTTGGTCACGGAAGAAACTAAAAGGTTTTTTTTTTTTGACACTTTATTATTGGTTTTACATAAGCTCTTTAAGGGCAAAAACTATATATAGTCAATCACTAAAGATAAATAAATACCTGTAGTAGAATTTCTAGCACAAGATGTTCTCAGTAAATACTTGTAAAATAAATGACAGTAGGCTGAAACATATTGAATGGGTGAATAGAAACATGTTTGTAAACTTTATAGATAACTGAACGTTAATTTGCTGGAACAATAAGCCATATCTAGCCAGGTAAATTAAAAAAATAAACATAAAATTCTTACATGTTAGGTTCAAGACATGGTGGCTTTTCTTCAAGTTGAGTAAAACCCAACATGATATAGTTTAAGAGAGGAAAAAACATGTTTTTTGTTGGCCATATGTTTTAAATATGATTCAGTGATGTGTTTCCACTGCCAAATAGCTAAGGTAAACTCACAGTGAATTATTAGGAGTAGCATAGGAAGACTGTTAAATGTGAAAAGTCATCTAAAGTACTCAGAGGAGCACACAGAAAATTACTCCATAAATGTCAACTCTTTTTGTATTAGTTTGTGTAATTTCTCCACATTTCTCCATCATTTTTTTAAAGAAGGTTATTTGCAACAAATATTTAATATTAAGAAAAGGCATTTGTATGGCCAAGAATTTGGAAATTTTGTGTATAAGTGATATTTAAAGCAACTCTGAATATATATCCTGGAATATAGGAGATCTTTAAGGAGCATGAAAACTGCTTTCATATATGTGAACATGTCATGTTGAAGACAAATTGTATTTATTTTGACTATCTCCAGAGGATGGGACTAAAGATTGTCATAGTTAATGGACAATTTTGTTAAATATGTTCATTTTCTTACAATCCAGATGTAAGTTTACAGACTGAGTATTCACATACCTTTGTTAATACACGTATATGAATCTAAACATATACATTAAGTACGATATATGTATATATATATATACATAAGATGGTACCACTGAGTAGTATTTGGACAGAAGGGATATTGTAGAGAATATTCCAATGTTGAAAGTTTCTGCCATTATGCCACTGACAGTAAGGTTTTGTCATAGGAGGTGACTGTTACGTTCCACAGAGAATTATCTTCCTTGGAGTAGATGAAAATAAAGATTTAAACGAAGAGAAAGAAAGCTCCCTGCCGAAATGTTCAAATACTAAAGGTAATTTATTCTATAATTTTCATTCACTTGTAATTTGCCCAACTAAGTTAAAAATAAAGCCTGGTTGTTACAAAAGCAATATAAAAGGGAAAGCAACAAAATCAAAATATATACTGAACACAGTCAAGACCCTTAAGGTTTAATCCCCACTGTTTCTCTAATGATGTGCCCATTGGACTTGATCATTTTTTAACCTTAATTTACTTCTTGAAAAATTAGCCTTTTGAATTACCTAATTTCTAGGAATATTGCTAGCTTTAAAGTTTTCGGCTTTCTTAAATGGTAATATCAATTCTTTTTCAGTTTGTTTTTCCAATTTATCAGTACAACTGAATTTTATTAGAAAACATTGCAAACACTGTGAAGGGCATTAATCTTGTGATGGCTTCCTTGTTTTAGAATTATTGCTAACTATACCCTGTGAATAATGAGGAGAAATTATAAAATACATCTTTTACAGTTTGATGCCACACTTACTGTGCTCAGAATCCCCTAGGGGGCGCCTTTCTTTTGGGTACCTCTCAGTTACAGACTGAAAGTATAGCAGTCCTATAATTAGAGGGCTTCACATCCTCTACATCAAAATGTAAACCCAAGCAATGTACTGTTTGCCCCACCACTAAATTCTCTCAAACATAGGAAAAGTATTTTCATGGAAAATTGTATGCAAATATCCTTTTTTCAGAGATGGAAAAGTTTCACCCAATCCATCAAAGAAACTCTTGGAAGCTAAACCAAAGCAATATCCACTAGCCATGTGTAACTGTTTAAAGCTGAGAAAAATCAAAATTCAGTTTTTCACTTGCACTAGCCACATGTCAAGCACTGAACTGCCAGTGAGGCTGGTGGCTGCCGTGTCAATAGAGCAAATGTAGAACATGTCCATCATCCTGCAAAATCCTGCCAGATAGTCCTGCTCCACAGTACAGAACAAGTGAAAGAACAAAAACCCCAATGTACTTGGGTGCATTTAACATAAAATTGACAACGCTTTAATTCTTTTGTGTGGAGATATTAAAAATATCACCACCATCTGTTATTCACATATGGAAGTTGGTGATGTAGATTTGAATTTTAAAATCTAGTTAGTGATGACACTTGGGGATCAAGGGAATAACTAAGGGACTTTTAAAGATGCTTTCCTCAAAATTAGTATACATGGATGTTCTGAAGAGGTGAGCCCATCATGTAATATTTGAATAGTGAAATACCAACTGAAACACTTCCTTTACTAATACTGACATTTTATTTTCTTAATTTGCTTTAAAAGATAACAAGGAAAGTCCTCATCCAAAGCGTTCCCTAACTACCCGACTAGCACCTACAGCGCATGTTTTAAATGCCACTGAGAATATCAGTATGAAGTGCAGAGAGGAGCCCTCTTCAAGTGAGACATTAGCTCTATCACTTTTTGGCCTTAGATATATTTGTCTGATGGATTTGTTTTACTTATTTAAAATAGAACTTGAAAAAAAAAGAGAAAAAACAAAGAAGGTTTAAAAATTATTCAGGACTAAGAATTAAAGACACAATATTCTACTAACTCTGACAATGAATTGTGATGTAGGTCCTAGTAAATTACATGCTTTCCCATTAGTTTAATTTAGGAATTAAAATTAACACTATACTAACTTGTCAGAAGATTCACTGGTATAATAATATTTTTAAATTTTATCCATAGTAGAATACATTGGCATCATTTTATTATGTTTTAGATTAATTTTGTTTTAATTTTTTTTTTTTTTTTGCAGTTTTTGGCCAGGGCTGGGTTTGAACCTGCCACCTCCGGCATTTGGGGCCGGCGCCCTACACTTTGAGCCACAGGTGCCACCCATGTTATAGATTATTTTAAATAATTTGGCTTCTCTTTGATATTCAGTACTGTGAGATACTTCCTCAGTGCAGTTAACACTTGTGAATCTTCCTGATTCCTTTTTCTGTTCTTTATTTCATTTGTTGAACCCCTAAAGTATTCTTGGATTCTAGCTAGGCACTGATGGGGACTGTGATGACTTGTCCCAGAGAAGCTAAAAATATGGTTTGAACCTTAGGATTGTGAGAGTGGGAGGTGAGCATGACGCTTGAAGAGGAGGCAGTGAGCACGGCTTTATTGGGGGCTTAAAGCTTAAGCTGAGGTTGAGAGCCAAGGCAAGGACAGATTTATTAGTTTGCCATAGAGGTTGGAATCTGTAGAATGCCCTTAATGTTCATATTCTCTGGGCAATAGTCACCTGTGAAGGTTTCTCACCCAAAGAAATACCATAATGCCCCTATCTACCAAATTATTTTAAGGTTCTCTGGAGAAATTATACCTTAGAAATTTCTGGAAACTTGAGAATGCATGTATAAAAATTTTGATGTAAAAACATGGAAGTAGAAGGTGAAATTTTTAACATTCTTAACACATGGACATTCTATTATTTAGTTTTATTTGATCAAACTATCTCTACCTTCAGCTTCTTAAGATCTTAAAACAGTAAGGTACAATTCACTGAAAGTATTTTACTTTAATCCAAATTCTTAAGAAGAGTAGTTTTAGCTGAAAAAGTACAAAACAGTTTATGTTGAGAATAACAGTTCTAGAACTATCTAATAATAGCATTGTAATTTATAATTATATTTGGAATACAATTTTATGTTCTTTTTATAAATCCACATTCCTTTGGAGAGAAGCATTTTTTTTCCTTCGAGAAAAGCTAATTATTGAAGGTTTTCTCATCAATCTATTTCCAGGTTAGGTTTTTTCTGTACTTAAAAATAAATCACCCTTTGTTCTAAAAAGTAAAGCATTAGGGTGGTGCATTTTTTTTCTCTTGTTTGACATTTGAATACACAGATATGTAATTATCACCTACAGTAATTTTCAGATAAAAGCATCTCTTAAAAACATGTAAAAATTTGTATCTTCTCTAAGTGAACGATGTCCAGCCAGTGAGGAAGCCTCATTTTAAAGGTGTGAAAAAAAGAAAATGGATTTATGATGAACCGAAGAACTTTCCTGGCCCTGGAATGAGGAGAGGTAAAGTGTTCATATATTTCGTATTTCTAAATTATAATTTAAAAAGAGATAAAATATCAAATATTTTCTATCTGAAAAACAAATCCCTGTCATTCAACATGTTAGTTTAAATGTCAACCCAACTCCTCTTAATCATTTCAGTTTACATTGTTTTCTGTTGTGCTATCAAATACTTAAGTATTATTTATTGGTGTGAAACCAGCTTGTTTTATCCCACCCGCCACCCTTTCTTTACAGCAGTACAGGCTCCAAATTCCAAAAATAAAATGAGTTATTATCGCAGTAATAAAAACCGAAATGCTGAGAATGCGTCTTATATCCACGTTCAGAGAGACACCGTCAGGACTGTCTCCTTGAATGCACCTCCCCGCAGCAGGCCCGCAAATGGTTCCTACAACAAAGGTGATATTAACAAGGAACCCAAACTCAACCTCTGTTCAGGTGAGGCCTTTTACCAGTGTGCTTTACTCCTGTCTTTGGTTTGCAGCTCACGAAGTTTTAATGGTTCCCTTGCTCATCTTCACTGGCATCCACACCTCTCTTCTTTCCCAGGCCTTCACCACCATAGTATCTTAGAAATCAGTGAGAGGATTTATTGTATGTGCAGGAGTGCACGTGATTCAAAGGATATGGAAGAAAGCTCCTGTTTGGTACAGATAACTCGATGTGGGACTTCCCTACACTTTTATCTCAGAGCACTGCCCTTTGCTCCCCATAGACGGCTTTATTTCATTCTGGAGGATTGTTTTTAAATGGTTGACATTTTCTTGTTCCACTAACTGCCTAGTTCCATTATTATGGTCAGGCTAGCACCTTGACTTTTCCTTAAGTCTTTATGATTAATTCCTGAAAGGGTTAGTTTATTATTATAAACTACATATTTTTGACAACCTCTCATCTCTCTCACCATGTACAGATTGCTTCTAAATGGTTTTCCCATGTAATAGTACGTGTCAGGAAGTACAAAGCCACAGAGGGGAAGGGAACCAAATGTCTTTTTCTTTCCTGTTTCAAATGAATTTTGCTCTTTTGAAGTTGTCTTTTACTTTTATTTTTCAACTTAACCAAATGCCACTCCATTATGTGTAATTTCAGGTTTGTAATTTTCCATGTTCACAATCTAGTTAGTGGAATTCTGAATGTTTTGCACTTTTGGAAACATTAGTAAAGACTCTGTCTTTCTTAGGTTCTTTATTTTATAATTTAAATAGACATTAGTTTATTTAAATTGTTTTTCTATTTCAGAATAGAATGGTATATGGATTTATATGTAGACAGATATTTTCTTAGTTGAAACTAAATTTTAATTTTGTCACTATTACTATTATTTCATTTATTGTTGTTATTATCATTTTTCATTTTAGTAGAAGTGGACAGCTGTGAAGCATGCAATAAGTACTAGTACCATTTATTGCTAAAGTCTAGATGTGTGTAAAGATGTTGGTAGTTATACTCTATATTGTTTTAGCATCATTAATTCAATGTCAACATAGGGAAAAAAGAACATTTTTGGTATTGTCATGGACCATGCTTTTGAAATCACAGCTACATAGTCAGACTCGAAATTACAAACGTAACATTTTAGATAGTAGTTGAAATGTAGACTTGTCAGAGAAAAGTTACTTACTTGAAGATCAGATAAGTATGTAAGTGCACTGGTTTCCTTGGGCAGTGAGCTCACTATTGCAGAGTGATCTTTGTGATCATAGAAGTCACTTCATAGAAGGAAATGGGATTTCCTCAACAGAATTGTACATACAAACATGGTAAAGCAAAGTGGTGAAAGTTTTGGTTATATTGAGCTATTTTATTCTGCTCTAGCTTAACCTAGAGCCTTATTTGAGGAATTGGACAACCAATTAAGAGATGGTTGAGAGCCTTATTTGAGGAATTGGACAACCAATTAAGAGATCAGTAACCAAGTTCACTGATAACTTACATGGTCTTAATAAACTCACATATTCCTAATGCCCAAGATTTGAAATGATGAAATAATTACTTAGAGAATAGCTTCACTCACCCTGGAGACTTTTAGAACTTTAATATGATTTTCAAGTTATAAAATACTTGATTGCAGTCTTCTCTTTTTACACAGACAAATATATGTCAACATCATATAGTGGCTCAGCCTGGCGAAAAAGAATTCCTTTTTCAAAAACATATTCAAAAACTGAAAAGATATATACAGGTAAATATTTACTGGTGATTTTAATCTATCATGCAATTCTGAAAATAAATAAGTTTTTAAGTTCAGGGAACACATTTTAGAAAACATTAAAATAAGTAATATTTTCAAGATATATATACATAATTACTTGGATTTTAGTAAAAATCTTTTCCATTAGAAACTTAATTTTACTTTACATTATTGTGTCTCTTTTTCCCTAATTTTATGTATTACTTTTGATACAGTTCTTTCCTGGACAACAAACATAGTAATTGCTACAATTGTGTAATATATTAAGGTGTATTCTTTGCTGTGCTACAAAGCATATATATATATATGTATATAAGTGTATTTTGATGCAAATAAGATGTTAAAACTTTGCTAGGTCTACTATAGACAAATATTGACTGATACAGCCTGAAAGGGCAACCAAGAGAAATTTCTTGGCCAGGAGGTTCCAAGGGACTTCATTCTCCCTCTTCTACACTGTGTCTGGAATAGCACAGGGACCCTGGGAACCTTCTAGAGTAAAGAATTTTAGTAGCCTTGACCTCAGGTTGTTTTTTGCTAAACAACTTGGTGTCTTTTCCCAGCCTATCTTTTCTTTTGGAAAACCACACAGAATAAAATGCTTTCATTTACTTCTCTGACAACTGAACCTTTCAGAAGAAGTTCCAGATAAAGGGATCCGACCCAAATAAGTCACCTAGAACTTTAAGAATAATATGAAATCCATGAGTTCTTATATAGAGCTTTCCAGAATGGGCCAGAACATGTTCATATCAGAAAGCTTCCCCTTTCCAAAATAAACAGCTGACATGTATATGTTTATATATAGGTGACAACTGCTAGATTCTACCATCTTTTCCCAAATCATACTGTACTGCAAGACAACTCTGTTGCAGTGCTATTGACTTTGTTTTAACTTTGTACGAATTTTCACATTATCACACTTAATTTTGTGGGCAAAGAAGGTGAAGCATTGATTAAAATCCTGGGTAAAACTATTATAGCAGTTGTTGAGCTACAGCCTCTTCTCCTGTGGTTTCCTTTTGGGAGAGATGATAGTTGGAGTATTCAGGAATGCGCTCTTCCCCTTATCCCCTAAGGCCTCCCCTCTCCCATCCCAGACAGTTACATGTAAACATGAATTATAGAAGAATTGAGGGAAGGGAGAGTCACTTTGAAAACATGAACTATGTACCATCTATGTACAGCTCAGAGCATCGTGTGTGACTGTGTCACATTTCCCAGATGCAGTCTACAGAGAGAAGCTGTGAAGGCAATTTCTCAAGTAATCTGGGTTGGGGGGAGGCAACCCACAACATGTGAGGACCGTTGACAGCTTCTTCAGATTTCCAGGTGCCAAAGTTGCATGGGAAGACATCACACATTCTGTGAGCTTCAAGTGGGGGAGTTCCTAGGAGTTTACACAAGGTCTTCCTGCTGGGATTAAAGGGATGAATACCAGAAAAAGGCTGTTGTTGTTGAGTCCTAGTAGAGTGGGGAGATGCTTAGTTGTAATCTTAATAGATTGCCTGTGCCAGAGAATCCACTTACCAAACCCTTGTAAATTAGAGTATAGTCTGAGGACCAACAGTGCTGACATCACTTGTTTAAAAGTGGAATCTCCATGTCAGACCTGCTGGATCAAAATCTGCATTTCTACAACATTCCTGGGTATTAAGATATACATTAAAGTTTGAGAAACCTTAGACTGGGTTTCTGGGCCAGCATTCATGCAAAGTAGGAGCCTTACACAGGACCCAGGTAGGTTAAGACTGTTAAAATTATGTCCTGTCCTTACACAGGACCCAGATAGGTCAAGACTGTTAAAATTGTGTTCTCTCACTAGCTCTCACACAGCAGCACCCATTCTCTCTTGTCCCAACTTCAGAAATTAGGAATAACAGCAGAGAGATGAGGTAGGGCGAAAACCTGGGAGAAAGAATTTTAAATCTGAATACGACTGGAAAAAGTGACTAAGAGATCCCTGAGCTTATGTGGAAAGGACTAGATAAATTTTCTACATCAGGAAGAATAGGGACATAAAGTTAAAAAGCTGGATCTTAAAATAAAATAATTTGTTTTTTTATTTTTCTTTTGATTGGGAAATTTATAACCTAGCAACTCTTATCCTTTCGGATTGTTGTTAAAGCCAGAATAGAAAGAAAAGGAATAGCGTGTGTTGTCCCCCACATATTCCTGGCCAGAGCACAGAGCAGCAGTTTCAACATTTCCCTGTGGACAGATGGGCTGCTGTAGGGAAGGAGGTGGAAAACCCAGGCTGTCATTAGTCTGTTCCTCTAAAGATTTGAAGCCACGGCCATACAAGTAGGAATGGTAGTAGGAATACTGTGAGTGTTGAGTGGAGGTGCCTGTCTCCCCACTGTGAGTCTTTTGTCTATTCATTGAGTGTCCCACGCTGCACCCTTACTTGTAGAACCCTTTCCATTTTTTCACCCCTCCACTCACATGAAATGAAAAGGAACTGGATTAAGTTTGAATGGTATTTTGAAAATGTATAAATTAAAACAATAAGCTTAGTTTTTGTTTTGCCTTTAGATTTATGGTAACCACTGGTGCCCCAAGGAAGGCTGAAAAAAGAAAATAATTGAAATATTTTGTGCATTTTATTATTAGAGCCAAGAAGAAATGGGAGCAAGTAAACCTGGAGGTTGAGAGAAGAGAAAAATGAGAAAAGAGAAAAAAATGCCAGACATCGTTTGATTTACAATCAAAAATGAAAATTCAAAGAATGAGATACTCAAGTACTCCATACTATATACTGGATAGGCCAAAGATGATAAAAATGCAAATTCTGAAAATAAGATGCAGGAAGTACATTGTGCTCTTTCAAAAGTGATAAAAATGCAAATTACAAACAGCTGCCTGTGTATTTAGTAGGTTCGGAATTCATTCCATGCATTACCGCAAACGTTTAATAAAATTTAAAAGTTTGACAATTAAACTCATGCTTTAATTGTAAGCTAAGTTAAATTGCGCAGATTGAGAAGTAAAATTGTGCCTTTCCCCCATTTTGCAATATTCTTTATGGAGGAAAACTTACTTTTTCTTCACCTAGATATTAAGCTGGGCCTTTAGCAATGTTAACACATAAAGTGTAAACAAAATTCAGCAAAATCCCAAAGTTACAGTTTGGTGATTCTAAGTACATTAGAAGAATTCCAATAGATATACATTTTAATATGTGGTACAAAGACACAAATTTTGAATTATTATGCAGGGCAGTTACTAAACAATATCTTTTATTTAGCAACTGCAAAACCTATTACTGAGGTGTAATATATTCAAAACAAAAAAAATGAACCTTTCCTACCCCCAAAATAAAAAATATATGATTATATTGGAGAAAAGGATTTGATTAAGAAAAACAGTGAGTTAACCACATGATGTTTCAAAAGTCTTGGTGAAGTTTTAAGGTGTTAATAACACCAGTTGTATGAATACTTAGAAATGCAAGAGTGACATCATTTGAAAACTTATTTTGTACTTTTTTAGAATTCTGTTTTGAATAATACATTTTTATTTATACTTTGAAATTTTATTTAAAATTAACCATCGCAAAGTGACCAAAATGAAAACTTAAAAATTTATTCTTTAAACTTAAAAACAAATTTGAAAGTGGCCAGGTGCCGTGGCCCACTCCTGTAATCCTAGCACTCTGGCAGGCCAGGTGGGTGGATCACCTGAGCTTAGGAGTTCTAGACCACCCTAAGCAAGTGGAAGATCCCTTCTCTACTAAAAAAACAAAACAAAACAAAACAAAAAACTAGCAGTGCATTGTGGTGGGCACCAGTAGTTCCTGCTACTCAGGAAGCTGAGACATGAGGATCCCTTGAGCCCAAGAGTTTGAGGTTGCTATGAGCTATGACATCAAAGCACTCTACCCAGGGTAACAAAGTAAGATTATGTCTCAAAAAATAAAAAATAAAAAAAGTTTGAAAGTAATATAATTTAACCTTTAAAATAATGGTTTTTGTAAATTTGTAGCATTTATACTTCTGAATTTGTTTGCCATGCAACCTAAGGTATTCACAGATTCTAGGCATCAAGATGTGGAGAATCATTATTTTTGCCAATCACAACTACATTTCATATACATAATAAAAATGATAGTTGTTGCTATGTACCAGACACTATACTATGTAAAATAATAGACTTAAAAACTAAACTCTTACCCTTCCCAAAACAAATACAAAAAGTGCTAGGAGCTATTAATTTCCTATTAATGAGAAACTTAACTTTTCTTGATTTCTGTAGGTAGTCATGTAACTTGTAAGTTCCAAGGGCAGTATGGTTCCATTTCTATGGCTCCTGGCCTATCCACCTCACTCCACTCTGATTTTACTACGTTTTTCTCTTGGTCTCCTGGATTCTGAAACTACCCTGGACCACTCTGGAATAGAGGTCAACCTCAGAGCCATGATGGTAGAACCCTTAATTAAGGATTTTTCCCTATTACCTTTTCCTTTCCTCTCCTTGAAGAGTAATATAGACATACTGTGTACCTCCCTATCTGTTCCTCAAACAAATATTAAAATATGCATATTGTATTACATTTAATTTTGAGTTTTCTGACAACCAAGGCAAGAAACAAAACAAAACAAAACATTTGCCATCTACCAGGAAATCATAGCAGTGCTCCAAAGAAAACTTTTTTTTGATAATAATACTTTGGAAGACATTTGTGTAAATCTAATGGCAATTCATTTAATAACTGCTAAAAAAGCACAGTTTTGGTCAAGTCCTAGATGTTACAGATACAAAGATAAATCCAATATTTCCTTCTAAATGCTTTAATACAAGTGATGAAAAGTGATGTGAACATTTGCACATGTGTAATGTACTGTGTGCCACAGTAAAAGCACAAAACAGATGCCATAGGACTACGGAGAAGGCCTGGTTTGCAGGTGCCTCACTGCCAACCAAGCTTGACATTGAGTGTTCACAGTTTTCTCAAATCTTCTTTGGGGGCTGGCACTCCACTGTGAGCAGGTGTGCCAACTCGCAGCACTATGTGAAGTAGCAGCCTGCAGGAGGAGGGATGAATTGTAACACTCGAGAAGCAGTTCCCTTCCACTTTAAAACAGAGAAATTGTGCTCAGGTGTTCCCCAGAGAGGTCTTCCAAGAGTACTAGTTTGAGAGAGAACTTTTTACTTGGACACCCTCCTGTATTCCATTGTGTGGTTATATCATGCATAATGATTAGCCTACTTCTTCTACCACTAGGCTATGAGTATTTTCTTTTCTTTCTTTCTTTCTTTCTTTCTTTCTTTCATTCTTTCTTTCTTTCTTTCTTTCTTTCTTTCTTTCTATCTTTCTTTCTTTCTTTCTTTCCTTCCTTCCTTCCTTCCTTCCTTCCTTCCTTCCTTCCTTCCTTCCTTCCTTCTCTCTCTCACTCTCTCTCTCTCTCTCTCTCTTTCTTTCTTTCTTTCTTTCTTTCTTACATTTTATTATTTTTCCTAAAACACATGCTCACTCTGTTGCCCCAGGTAGTATGTCATGGCATCAGTGTAGCACACAGGAACATTCAACTCTTGTGTTGAAGGGATCCTCCTGTCTCAGCCTATGGAGTAGCTGGAATTAAAAGAAAGGACCTGAACCCTTGACAACTTTTTCTATTTTGGTACAAACTGGCTGTGTGATCAGAACTGAGGATATCTTGCACAGCCTTGGCTCCAACCTGTGAGTTCAGGGGATCAGCCCATCTTGGCCTCACAGAGGACTGAAATATTGTAGTCATGAGTGGGAAAAGTCATTGAGCTCTACTTATGTAATGACCTTATTGGGGTCTTTGAGGACTATTCAATCCTTAGGCCCCGGTGACACATAGGGATTATGTCAGTACTGTTTTGCATATCCCTGGTGGCAGATATCACCACAATTATGCACATATCCCTTCTTTTGCTCTTCAAGCTTCATTAGTCATTTTGTATTGAACATGTGGCCTAAAATAACTCTTCTACATCCTATGTAGTGAAGAAACCAAAAGTTAGGACCCCCCTGGCAAGGGGTATTAGGAATGTTGGGACTTTCCAGATAATCTTTTATTTCCCATGATTGTCATAAATAACAGCAGATATGGAGTACAGTACTGGACTCTTTGCCTAGCAAGATTTGGAGAGAGGACCTTCAGTGAGACACTTATCATCCCAAAAAGGCCTATTTTAGAGAAAGAATTAAAACATCACGAAAAGTAGAACTGAGAATTGTGTGACCTACCTCTCAGGTCTGTGAAATCACACATATTTGAGCTGTAGTTCTAGTTCTAAAGCAACCCAGGGCATGATTAGGTATTAACCACACTCTTCTATTTGCTTACAAAGGAAAGAAAGGATTGTTGAATCCCTTGAGAAGAGATACAAAAGAACTTTAGGAAGCAAGGATTGAGTGTGGAGAAAAGAAACCCACTCTTTTGTAACTGTTTGAACCCAATGAAAAACTCAGACAGCCACTACACATGCTTAGCTGGAATAGGGTTAAGCTTAAAGATAGTAACCCAGGGCAACACCCATTGTGATGTCATCCATGGTAATCATGTAGTGACTTCATCCCGTAATGTCCTGGGATCCAGGCTTCTGGTCAAAGATACTAACTGGCCTTTTCTGCTCACTTCAGTTGTCCGTCAAGATTTTGTAGCCAGGAAAATTCTTAGCTCTCCATCCACAGACAAAGAAGTGATCTAACATTTGTGAATTATTGATTCTATTGACATTTGAGATTCCAGCACAATGCTGACACAACAGTTGAGATTTTGTACAGCAGTTTGACTCAAGTTGCATCACATGTTTCAAAACTGCTTGGAGTCACTTAAATAGGACGGCATTATTTTTTTCTTTGAGACAGTTTCATTTTGTCGTGCTTAGTTCAGTGCCTTGGTCTCACAGATCACAGCAACCTTAAACTCCTCTGCTTAGGCCATTATTACTCAGCCTCCTGAGTAGCTGGGACTACAGACACCAATCACAACATCCAGCTATATTTTTTTGCAGTTTGGATGGGGCTGGGTTCAAACTCTGCGCCCTCATTATATGGGGCTGGCATCCTACACATGGAGCCACCGGCACATCCTGTGGGATGCTATTTCAAGGACCTGTTTGACATCTACCCCAAATTATTAATTTGAGAGAACCTTACAAATTTACTATGCCTGGCTACAGCCTCGATTTGATCATAGCTTCACAGGTCTTAAGCATTTCTTCTTTGCTTGAACAATCAAGCTAATTCTGGTCTTTTTATATGATGAAAATCTTTGTTGGTTGGGTTGTCGGTTTCTCTGTGCATGGGTGTTTGTATTAGTATTTTTAAGATTTGGTGTTTGTATTAGTATTTTTAAGATATGTGATCCAGGCTAGTCTTTTGTGGCCTTAGACTAGATCATACCAATCGCAAACTCCAGGATTCAGGCAATTCTCCTGCCTGAGACTCTCATGTGGCTAGGATTACAGGTGCCTGTCACAATGCCTAGATAATTTTTCACTTTTTTATTAGAGACGGGGTCTGAGTCTTTCTCTGTTTGTTCTCAGCACCTCCTCCGTCAAGAACTCCACTCATCTCAACCTGCCGGATGGCTAGGATTATAGGTGTGAGTCACCAAGTTTGGTCAATTTTTGTTGGCTTTGTTTCCCTCTATCTTCCTTTTTTTGCCCCTCTCTCACTTTATCCTTCCTTCCTCCACTTCTCTCTCTCTCATTCGTGTGCTTTCTCCATTATTTCCTTTTTATTTGTCTTTTTCTTAATTAATTCATACATACATAGATCATGAATAACTTTATGCATTTGTGGGATTCAATGTGTTGATTATTTGTACAAATTGGAGTGCTTACATCCTACTAATTAACATAGCATTCACCTCATTTACATAATCACCGTGTTAAGATATTTGTGATCAATACTTGATTGATTTGACTTTTACCTTTGCAATATGCTTCATAGGTGAGGTGAAGTATTGATATAAACTAGCAATTCTGGAAATAAATACATTTGGGAAACATGTATAAAATATTTTGCATACCCCCAAACTTTTCCTGCATCTATACAGTATATCTCTTATACATTTTACCCTGCATTTCCCACTTTTCCTCAGAAATATACAATGATTGGGCAGTGCCTATGGCTCAGTGGTAGGGAGCTGGCCCCAGTCATTTCTGGAGAACCCCTACCCATCATATCAACTGACAATATCCTAACAAATCAAAACAAACCCATTTGTCCTGACTCATTGCTTTCCCACCCCAGGGGGCCATCATAAATTTCCTCCTTTATGTAGTCTCATATTCTACTTGCCAACTGACCTCTCTTTGCACATCAGCTCTTGAAAACTGTGCAGAGCAATTTTCTTTTTTTTTCTTTCTTTTTCTCTCTCTCTCTCTCTTCCCCTCCCCCTCTCCCTCTCCCTCTCCCTCTCTCTTTTTCTTTGTTTCCTTCACTATTTTTCATGAGCCACACTCTCACTCTGTTGCCCAGGCTAAGGTGTCACGGTATCAGTCTAGCACACAGCAACGTTCAACCTCGGGTTGAAGGGATCCTCATGTTTCAGCCTGTGGACTAGCTGGAATTATAGGCAAGGGCCAAAACACTCAACAATCTTTTCTATTTTACTACAAATTGAGTTTGTGATCAGGGCTAAGGTTATCTTCCAGTTGCTCAGCCATGTCTCCAACCCATGAGGCCACAGATCAGCCCACCTTGGCCTCTCAGGGCAACCAAATATTGTAGTCATGCATGGAAAAAGTCAATAAGCTCTACTTAAGAAATAAACTGATCAGGAGCTTTGGGGGGCATCTAATCCTCAGGCCCCAGTGACTCATAGGGATTATGTCAGAACTGTTTTTTGCATATCTGTGGTGGCAGATATCACCACAATTGTGCACATGTCTCTTTTTGGCTCGTCAGGCTTCATTAGTGTTTGATTATTGAACATGTGGCCCAACATAACTCTTTTATTTCCAGTGTGGCCATGAAGCCAAAATTTTGGACACTCATGGCCTGGTGGTTAGGAATGTTGGAAAGTTCCAGACAGGCTGATATTTCCCATGGTCAGAATAAATAACTGCAGATATGATGTACACTACTGGACACATAGCCTAACTAGATTTTGAGAGAAGACCATTAGTGAGACATCTATGCATCAGAAACAAACCTATTCTGAAGAACAATATAAAATCCCAAGAAAAGTAGAACTGAGAATTGTGTAAAGTACCTTTCAGATCTCTGAAGTGCTACATGATCTTTGGGCTTGGGTTCATGGCCTATAACATCCCAGAGCAGCACTAGATATAAACGATAGTCTTCAACTTGGTAACAAATCCATGATGTGAAAAGAAAGGAAGTGATTTTTAAAACTTTGGCCAGATATACAAACAATCTTTTGGGAGCAGGAATTGAGTGTGGAGAAAAGAACCCCACTCTTTTGCAGCACTTTGAACCCAAGAAAGAACCTGGACAGCCAGTCCACATCTTTAGCAGGAATAAGGATAAGGTTAAAGATGGTGATGCAGGGCAACACCCATTTTGATATCATCCATGGTTACTTTTTTTTTTTTTTTTTTAGAGGCAGAGTCTCACTTTATCACCCTCAGTAGAGTGCCATGACATCACACAGCTCACAGCAACCTCCAACTCCTGGGCATAGGCGATTCTCTTGCCTCAGCCTCCCAAGTAGCTGGGCCTACAGGCACCCACCATAACACCCGGCTATTTTTCTGTTTTGTAGTTCTGCTGAGGTTGAGTTTGAACCCACCACATTCAGAATATGGGATCAGTGCTCTATTCGACGAGCCACAGGTGCTACCACGTTACATGTTTTGACTTCATTCTGTAATGTTCTGGGATCCAGGATTCTAGCCAAAGATAAAAAGTGGCCTTTCTGCTCACTTCAACTGGTGTCCCTCAATTGTTTGAACTAGCACAATTAGCCCTTCATCCACAGACAGAGACATTATACCCCATTTGGGCCTTATTCATTCTATTGACTGTAGGGATTCTCGGCACTAGGCTGACACAACAGTAGACATTTTGTACAGCAGTGTGACTCAAGCTGCATCACAGATGCCATGGAGTCAAGTAGGATGCTATGTGTTTATTCTTTTCTTTTCTTTGAGACAGTGTTTCACTTTGTCATACTCAGTAGAGTGCCATGGCACCATAGCTCACAGAAAGCTCCTATTCCTGAACTTAGGCTATTCTTTTGCCTCAGCCTTCTGAGTAGCTGGATCTATAGTAGCCTATCACAACCCCCACCTATTTTTTGTTGCAGTTTGGGAGGGTTCGAACTCACCATCCTCATTGTATGGGTCCAGTTCCCTACACAGTGAGCCACAGGCAAAACCCTTGGGGCTCTATTTCAAGGACCTGTTTGATACCTATCTCAAAATATCCATTTCAGAGAAGCTTACAAATGTACTATCCTGATCTAAACCCTCAATTTGTTCATAATCATGGGTCTTAATGATGTCTACTTTGCTTGAACCATCAAGGAAATTCTGGTCTTTTGGGATGATGAAAATGTTTGTTGCTTGGTTTGTCGGTTTCTCTCTGCATGGAACTGTGTATGGGTATTTCTGAGATATGATTTTATAATGTGGCCCAGGCTAGTCTTTAGTGGCCTCAGCCTAGATCACAGCAACATCAAATTCCAGGATTGAGGCAATCCTCCTACCTGAGACAACAATGTGGCTAAGAATACAGATACCTGTCTCAATGCCTAAATAATTTTTTACTTTTTAGAACGGATGGGGTCTGAGACTTGCTCTGCCCATTCTCAGCACCCTCCCATTCTAGAAGACAAATCATCTCAGCATGCCAGAGGGCTAGGATTATAGCTGTGAGCTACAAATTTTAGTCATTTCATTTCTTTCTTTGTTCTCCTCCCCCCCTCCCTCCATCCCTTTGGCCCTCCATCACTTTATCTTTCCTTCCTCCAATTCTCTCTCTCTCATTCCCTTGTTCTCTACATTCTTTTCTTTCTTTCTTTCCCTTCCTTCTTCTATCATGCTCTTGTACACCTTAAGGGAAATTTCTCTAGTAACAAAAAAATTATACAAGAGATCCTTGAATGTGTAGTCTTGAACTCTGTACTTGAAAAGGGTAAATTGCAGAGTGTGTTAATTATATCTAAATAGAGTTGTTACTTTTTATTCTGTGGGTTGTTATTTATGGGTTAAATTGAGAAAAACCTACACCAAAACATAAGCATGGATGAGCACCATAGCTCACACCTTTAATACCAGCAAATTCAGATGCCGAGGCAGAAGGATCACTGGAGGATAATGGGTTTCAGAACAGATTGAGCAACATAGTAAGACCCACACCCCTTGTCCAAGAATTAAGTGCAAAATTCCCCACCAATGGTGGCATGGGGCTGTACTCTAAGCTGCTGAGAAGCATAAGCACAAGAGGATCACTTCAAGTTAGCAGCTTGCATTTCTTTGAGCTATAATGGTACCAATGTAGTTTTCTTAAGCAAAGGGAGAAACGCAGGATCTAATCTACATGATATATACTGTATAGGTGAAGGAAAAGTACAGTCGCTTAAGAAACATTTTATACATGTATCCAATGGGATTTATTATCAGGATTGCCAGTCTAACTATATGTGGGATAATCAACTAATAGAACACACTACATTATTAGAACCAATAAGAAAAACCACATGGTAGCCTCAAGAGACACAGAAAAGCCTTTCGACAGAGGCAACATATCTTGCTGATAAAAGTTTTAAAAAATATTAAACAAGAAGGGAATAAATTCTGGACTATTCTCACTACTGGGATTTACAGATGATTGGTTACATGTAAGTGGTATATTCACATGATTGAATATTTTTCAACAGTCAAAAGGAATGAAGTCCACATTTATGTTACAGTAGAAAAAAAAACATTGAAATCATTGTGATAAGGGAACAAGGCCACTTACAAAAGACCACAGCGAGCATGATGGAACTCAGAACAAAACATAAAGACAAGATCAATTGTCTCCTAGGAGTAAATGACTGTTGGAAGAGGGTGGTAAGGGAAGATTAAAGTGAATTATAGAACTTATTGACATTCTTTCTGTGGGGGAGAAGACAAAGTTCAAAAATTAGATTGTGATGCTAACTGTACAATTGTGTGACTATACTAAGAAACATGGAATTGTTTACATTCAAAGGGTGAACTACTTATTTCAATGAAGCTAGTTGATGATGTTTTCCAAAACTTGAGGGGCTCAAATGGCTCAAAGCATAAGAAATACCCAGGAGGTGAGAGGACTCAGGAGGAAGTGAACCCTATCTCCCTGCTCACACACAGGTTCCCCAGAATTGACATTGAACAAGTCACATTGTTCCATCCTAGTGAAGTTGTCATTTTCTTTTCCCTTGAGACAGAGACTGATTCCTTCTCCTTGGAAGATTGCCCTAACATCATCAGAGCTAACCATAAGCTCAAACTCCTAGGCCTAATAGATCCTGTTGCCTCAGCCACCTGAGCATCTGGGAGCCCACATGACCCCCAACAGTGCCCAGCTTCTTTGGACCACCTGCTTCTGCCTCCAAGAGTGTTAGTATTACTGTACTCCACAACTTGATGTTGGGATATTTTTCAAAATATGGTTGGTGGCCAGCGGTGATGCTTCATGCTTCCTTATCTTGGCACTTTGGGAGTCTTCATCAGTTGGATTGTCTGAGTTTCTGAATTGGAGACCAGCCTGAGCATAAGCAAGATCCTCATCTCTGAAGAATAAAAAATGGCCAGATGTTTTGCAGGCACCTAGAGTTCCTGCTGAGGGAATATGTTCTCTTTTTTTTTTTTTTTTTTTTGAGACAGAGCCTCAAGCTGTCACCCTGGATAGAGTGTCATAGCATCACAGTTCACAGCAACCTCCAAGTCCTGGGCTCAAGCGAGTCTCCTGCCTCTGCCTCCCAAGTAGGTGGGACCACAGGTGCCTGCCACAGCGCCTGGCCATTTTTTGTTGCAGCCGTCATTGTTGTTTGGCAGGCCAGGGCTGGATTCGAACCCACCAGCTCAGGTGTACATGGCTGGCGCCTTATCCAGTTGAGCCACAGGTGCTGAGCCTGGAATATGTTCTCTTGAAGGCAACACTTGAAGTTTGCTGTGAGATATGATACCAGGGCACTCTACTGAGAGCAACAAAACAAGACTCTGTCTCAACATGTAAATGGAGGTGACCATTTGTAGTGAAATTACCCCTCATTCTTACTTTTGACCACAGATCTAGAGTTGAAATTTTCCCCCTAGGTTTTATTTCAACTATAGAAATTATTCTCTCATATTTAAATTGTTTTCCTACAACCTCTATTAATCAACCCTTTTGATTTCATGTAAGTCTGACCCTTTGATATCCTAGATTCTTGCAGGCACTGAAACTGCACACACAATGAATTCTTGACTCAAATCAGGCTTTTCCTATATACACTAAAAGATCCAGAAGATATCTTCCATTGCTTCTGTTGAACTCCATGAAGCTGGGCCAATATTCCTTCATCCAATTAGTCCGAACCCAGGGACCAGACATCTCTGGAGAACAGCTACCTATCAGATTGACTAGCAATATCCTAATGAACCAATCACAAACCCGCTTGTCCTGACATATTTTCACCCCCCAGGGGCCACAATAAATCTCTTTCTTTATGTAGTCCCATATTCCATCTACTTACTGACCTCTCCTCATTCTTCAAATATTAGAAACTGTGCCTAACAAATATTATTTAATCCTTCCTTCCTTCCTTCCTTCCTTCCTTCCTTCCTTCCTTCCTTCCTTCCTTCCTTCCTTTGTTTCTTTCTTCCTTTCCTTTCTTTCATTATTTTTCATGAGACAGACTCTCACTATATTGCCCAGGCTAGAGTGTCATGGTATCAACCTAGCACACAGCAGCATCGAAATATTGGGATGAAGGTATCCTCCTTCCTCTGGCTCTGGAGTAGCTGGAACTAAAGGAAAAGGTCACAACCCTTGAAAACCTTTACTTTCTTAGTACCAAACATGCTGTGTGATCAAAGAGGAGGGTATCTTGCTGTTGCTCAGCCTTGTTTCCAACCACTGAGCTCAGGGGGATCAGCTTAACTTGGCCCTCCAGAGCAACCAAATATTGCAGTCTTGTGTGGCAAAAATCATTGAGCTCTACTTAAGGGGCTTTTAGGGGCTATGGAGGAATGTCCTATCCTCAGGACACATGTCCCAGTGACACATAAGAATTATGTCAGGAATGTTTTGCATATCTTCAGTGGCAGATCTCACCATATTTATGCCCATTTCTCTTTCTTGCATATCAGATTTCATTAGTGATTGTGTATTGACCTTCTGTCCCAAAATATCACTTCTACTTCCTAGGTGGCCAAGAAGCCAAAATTCTGGACACACATGACCCAGAGGTCAGGAATGTTGGAACTTTCCAGTTAGGCTGATATTTCCCAAGATCAGACTAAATAACTGTAGGTATGGACTACACTACTGGACACAGTTCCTAAGCAGATTTCGAGAGAGGAGCTTCAGTACGATACCTACTGTCTCTATTCTAGAGAAATAAATAAAATCTCAGGAATAGCAGAATTGAGAATTGTATGATGTTCTTGTCATTTCTGTGCAATCCGCATGTTTTGATCTTTGAGCTTGGGTTTGTGGTCTGTAACACCCCAGGGCAGAACGATGTATAAACCATACTCTTCCACTTGCTTACAAATCCATGATGTGAAAAGGAAAGGAAGGGTTCTTGAATCTCTTGGCAAGATATACAAACAAACTTTTCAAAGCAGAAAATTGAGTGTGGAGTACAGAACCCCACTCTATTGTAACAGTTTGATCCCAAAGCCAAACCTGGATAGCCACTACACGTGCTTAGCAAGAATAAGGTTAACCATAAGCATGGTAACCCATAGCAACATTGTGATGTTATCCATGGTGACCATGTAGTTGCTTCATCCTGTAATGTCCTGGGATCCAGACTTCTGGTCAAAAGATACTAAGTAGCCTTTTCTGCTCACTTCAGCTGGTATCCCTCAAGGGTTTGAACTAGGACACTTCTTAGTCCTCCATCCACAGACAGAAAAGTGTCTCTGATTTGTGTCTTATTGATTCTATTGATGGTTGGGATTCCTGGTTCTAGGCTGACACAATAGTTGAGATTTTGTATAGCAGTGTGACTCAGGCTGCATCATATCTGACTTAACTTCATGGAGTCACTTAAGTAGGAAGCTATTTGTTTTTGCATTTTTTGTTTGTTTGTTTCTTGGAGACAGATTTTGGCTTTGTCACCCTTGGTAGAATGCCATGGCATAACAGCTCACAGCAAGCTAATATTCCTGAGCTTAGATGATTCATTTGCCTCAGCCTCTCGAGTGGTGGAGACTACAGGAGCCCACCACAACACACGCTATTATTTTTTGCCATTAGGCTGGGGAAGTGTTCGAACTCACCATCCTCAATATATGGGGCCATCTAGGTACCCACTTTGCCACAGGCAATGCCCCTGGAATGCTATTACAAGGACCAATTTGACACCTATCCCAAAACATCCATTTCAGTGAAGCTTACAAATTAATATGCCTGGCTACAGTCTTGATTTGGTCATAGATTCACAGTTATTTAGCATGTCTACTTTACTTGGACCGTCATGGCAATTCTAGTCTTTTTAGATGATTGAAATTTTTGTTGGAGGGTTTGTTGGTTTGTCTGTGCATGTGTGCATGTATGGGTACTTTTGAGATAGTTTCCGTATGTGGCCCAGGCTACTTCTTTCTGGCCTCAGCTTAGATCATAGCAACCACAAACCTCAGGATTCAAGTATCCCTCCTGCCTGAGACTCCCATGTGGCTATGATTACAGGTGTCTGTTGCAATGCTTAGATAATTTTTGACTTTTTAGTAGATACAGGGTCTGACCCTTCCTCAGTCTAACCCCCTCCCTCAAGCACTCCACTCAACTTAGCATGCCAGAGGGCTGAGATTACAGGTGTGAGCCACAACATTTGGTCATTTTCTCGTTCTTTGTTTTCCTCCATTCCTCCCACCGTTTGCCCCTCCCTCACTTTATCCTTCCTTCCTATAATTTTCTCTCTCTCATTTGCTTGCTTTCTTCATTTTTTTCATTCCTTCATTCCTTTCTTTCCTCTATCTCTTTCCTCTACAACTTAAGGGAATCTTCTCTAGTAAAAAACAAACAAATTAGACAAGCAATTCCTGAACTCTACACTTTATCCTTCCTTCCTTCAATTCTCTCTCACCCTCATTCACTTGCTCTCTCCATTCTATTATTTCCTTCATTTCTTTCAATATTCTATCTAAGTCCTCTACACCTTAAGGGAAACTTGTCTACTAACAAACAAAGAAACTATACAAGTGATACCTTACACTATACCCTTGGAATGGGTGAATTGTGGAGTTTGTAAAATATATCTGAATAGTGTTGTTATTTTTTAATCTACAGGCTGTCATATATGAGGATAATAGAGAAGAAACTTCATCAAATCATAATTATGGATGAGCATCATAGCTCATATCTGTAATCCCAGAAATTTCAGTTGCCAAGGAATAGAGAACAGTGGAACCCAAGGTGTTTCAAACCAGAGTGAGCTACATAGTATGACCCCATTTGTCCAAGAAATAAGTACAAAACTTTCCCAGCAGTGCTGACTTGGGTCTATTTTCCCAGCTGCTCAGAAGCATAAACTGAGGAGGATCACTGGAGGTTATCTGCTTGCATTTCCTTGATCCATTATGTTACCTATGTATTTTTCTAGGAAAAAGGGGGAAACACAGTATCCAGTCACTAGCAGATATAATATATAGGTGCAGGAAAAGTCCGGCCACATACAAAATATTTTGTATACATAACCCAAATTGTATTTATTACCAGGAATGCCAGTACAGCTTAATATGGGAAAGTAAACTAATAGAACACACCTCATTAATAGAATCAATAAGGAAAAATGCACAGTCACCTCAAGAGACACAGAAAAGGCTTTTGACAGAGGCAACACATCTTGTTGATAAAATCTTTTTTTTTTTATAATTTTATTGAATCATAATTCTGTACATTGGTGCAATCATAGGGCATGATTCATATACATTCAGAAATGTTTTCATCGTACTGTTACAGATAGCCTTCATGGCATTTTCTTGATCACTATATA